>JAQBSW010012815.1:0-15677 GCA_029291075.1 Eudiplozoon nipponicum
TAGAGACTACCATAAGTTATATTTTCCTGCCTCGAAATATTTCAGGGTATTCCGTTAAACAACGCTTGACAAATTATAATTTTTCTTTTATGTATAAGCTAGAAAGTAGGTATACTTTCTGATTTTATGGAATACAAATTTGGACATTTCATAGGTTGGAAAATTCTAAAAATTCACAATTAGCCTAAGTGGACTAACTTCATTAGATCATACCGCATTTCCAGTATTAATATGAACTACGTCGAAGCCATCGGAGTAAAAGCACGAATCAGAACCCAGCCTCCACCTAGACGAACTCGATGAGAATTGGGAATGAAGATCAATCGAGTCTTGACGAATCTGATAGTGTAAAAAGATAGCCTACGTAAGAAAACCGAGAAGACACATGATCAAACATTAATATCCGAAGAGATTGAACGTTCAAATTTTCTATTTTATCAGTAATTAGAAAATCATTTAACTGTCTTTTTGTAGGTGTCCTACTACTGGCATCACTATTTAAGCCAATCATTTGGATCTTCCATGCTTTGACACAATCAATAGGTCTCAAATAAAAACTCAGCTTTATAGCTCTTTCGGTAAGGTTTACCATTTTGGAGTTTTGTCCAAATGACCTGAGATCTTTTTATAAGCGAGCGAAACAAACCTCTGAATTAACCTTAATGAGAATTAAGAATTTAATTTGAAATAAAACAACTAACAAGAGAAATACACTCTTTGATCCACAATATGATTGGCGCTTGTGAACAATATTTCTGCAAAAAAACGAAACGCATATTATTGTGATATTCCATATCGCTATAGGTAGATCCAGGCGAATAGGTTGAACTTTTTCGTATTTATTTTTGTCGCTAATGTTAATTTGCATTTTAATACAACAACGGACAAATAGCCTGATCGTTGAAATAAAAGCAAATATTGTAATGTGTAGTGATAATAAACTCATCATTCTACTAAATAGCTGAAATTACAATATTAAATGCAGTAGGATTCCGATTTAATTTAACAGGATCGCACAACGAAACTAAAAAAAATAATTTCCCACGACGGACACGAAAATCAGAAAGTTAACTGAGAAAAAAATTATGAAGTGTTGATCGTCAACAAAAATAATCGCACGCAAATTTTGTATTCCTATTTAATTCAAGATGGCGAACATGATTTAATCACTAACCCAATAGTATTAAAGCAATCGATTTAAAGTATAGTTATCACCACCCACGCGAGCAATGATTGTGCAGTTGCATAACGCTTATTCTTGTAGGGAATGTTGGAAAACATTAATATTTGGGATTGCAGCTAAGAAAAGTTCATGCGAGACTTCAAGATGCCAGAGGCACATATAAATTTGTTTTCCTTTTATATTTGTTACGATTTGACCCTCGCTAGTCAACTTGCTGTCGTGCTCTGATGATGATCTAAACGTGTCACTACGTGTGGCTGATGATGACATTATTTTTCTCTTCCGTTAAAGTATAGAACGCAAAGAACGTTAGTGTGGAAAGAACATTATTATCAGTGTATTAAACAATTACGGTTCAGAGGTGATTTGGTGCGCAGTTTACGAAAGTCAAAACTAGGAGTCAACCGAAGAAATCTTACAAGGTTGGCGTATTCCAAAATTGAGCAGTTGAAAGAAGATGAAACAGTGCTACAGGCAAGAATCGGGTGTGTATCTTGTGTATTAGATGAAATAAGTCTTTTGCAAGAATGAAATTTTTGATGTTTTTGCCGACAGTTATAAGGAAAGATAAAGCAAGTATTTTGAATAAATTGGAAAAAGATGTAGAACTTGGAGTTTTGTGTGATTTAATGCCGACCGATCTTGATAAGCGTGTGCTTAACTTATCAAAAGTGCCAATCGATCAGCTAACAATGAAGGCACTATCGATGGGCCGAAATTATGGAATACATCCTTCTAATAAATGCGATGTTGATTTTGAGGCAGCATTTGAATTTCTATTTGAACAAACAGCTGACATGGAGCCTACCAGTATTGATTATAAAAATTGGTTCAAGGCTACACTAGTTGATTAGGCTTCACATCTGAAATCGACTAAATGCGCAGAAGAGCACGCATTGACAAAGCCGCATCCAAATGCGCTTAGAAGTATCAGCAGAAATGCAGACATCAAAATACTGCGCGCTGATAAAGGAAAGAGCTTAGTTATAATGGAAAAATCGGACTACGTAGAAAAGATGGAAAACATGTTAAGGGACAATACAAAATTCACACATCTAGACGATAAATCAGATGAAATAGACAAGGTGGAGAGCGAAGTAATAAATAAAATTAAGATTTTGACAGATGCCGGTTTTATTGATGAGGCCACTGCACAGAAGCTCAAGCCAGTTGGATCATCTACACCAATAATGTACGGATTACCAAAAACACACAAAAGAGGTTGTCCTATGAGGCCAATTTTATCAATGGTAAATTCTCCGTTTCATGCACTAGCTAAATGGCTAGTTCGTTTACTTGAACCATTACGTAAACTACTAGGTAATTATTCGGTTGCCGATTCGTTTGAGTTTGTAAACAAAATTCAAGATATAAATGTTAAAAACAAGATTATGGTATCTTTTGATGTTACGTCTTTGTTTAAAAATGTTCCAATTGATGAAACCATTGACATTATAGTCAAAGCGGTAGAACACGATATATTACCATCGCCGGTGCCAGGTCAAACTCTACGCAAGCTTATCTTATTATGCACGAAAGACGTACGATTTCGTTTTAATGGAAGCATCTACAAACAGACTGATGGTGTCGCAATGGGAAGCCCCTTATCTCCAGTGTTGGCTGAGATTTTTCTAGGGCACCTAGAAAATACATCATTAAAGAGTGACATAAGTAAATGTGCTCAATATATACGGTACGTGGATGATATATTTCTTGTACTTAAAAACAGGTCGCAATCACGAACATTACTTCAAATTTTCAACAAAGCACATAAGAATATCGGCTTCACGTCAGAGCACGAGAAAGATGAAATTCTGCCTTTCGTAGATGTACTATTAAAGAAAGAAACTAATGGTAAATTAAACAGAAAAATTCATCATAAACCAACATGGTCTGCGCAGTATTTGTATTATAGCAGTTTTGTGCCATTTCAATATAAATAATCAACAGTTCGTGGTTGCTTTTCAAGAATTGACAGGTTGGTAAGTCAAGATTCTAAAGAAACTGAATATAATAAATCAATTAACGATTTAATATCTAATGGCTATCCCAGACAATTAATTGAATCAATTATTAAAAGAGGAATTAAACAGAAACAGACGAATTATGGGCCAGAAAAGAAAACAGTCTACCTAAACATCCCATTTAAGGGGTTGGATTTTCCCGAATGGCACAAAAGAGAGATGAAGCAGCATTAACACGCACATTTAATGCAGCTAAACTAAGAGTGTTATTTAAAGTAACACACTTGCCTTTGCCAGCAATCATAGAGAAACAGCCGTTAATGTCGACTTCAAATATTATTTATCAATATACATGCGCAAGTTGTCGATCAACTTGCGTAGGCCGATCGACCAGACGGTTAATTACTCGAATGAGAGAACATTTTAACATAAACCCCTGATTTAAATCAAATGGTGAATACACGTCTGCAATTGCACAACAGATCGTCGAAACATCGCACGTATGTTCTCCAGACGTAGCATTCAAAGTAATTACTAAATGCAAAAATAAGAGAGAGCTAGCCGCATACGAAGCCTTATGGATAAACAAATTGCAGCCGGATTTAAGCAAGCAGAAGAAGCACGTACAAGCATTGAGCTTGAACTGGATGTGTCACTAATGGGTTAATAACTCGAATAAAAGACCATAGCACCACAAACGCCTGTTTAAATCAAATGGTGAATACACGTCTGCAATTGCACAACATACCACTCAAATCTCGCTGCTGTCCGATTTAGGTAAACAGACCAAACATGTTCGCACATTGAGCTTGAAATCGAAGTGATGAACTCAATTGATTGTTTGGTCCATTATTCCACTCTCTATATGCCTCCAATATTTCTGTTTTGTTTTGCCTTCCCGTATAGGTAAATATGTTTACGGCAAATATTTGTTGCATCTTTTTATATTTGACTATGAAAAATTGAACGGTGAATTTTTTAAAGATCGCGTTTCAAAGAATATATTTTATATATAAAAACTGTCGGTAAATTTAATATGTATTTATCCTGAAACATGCGTAGTTGTACAAGCTAATTGTATAGATATGAATTTGTTTATGCAGCTTACAAGCCAGGAGTTTGATTCACTCGCGGAATATCAATGCTCTACGCGTGGTTCAGTGAACATTGGCCAGGCAGAAATGTGGTGTAAGTGCACATTTGTAAATTTATAGGTAAATTACTGTATATCTTAACCAACTTGAAGTTGCATTGCCGAAAACTATATAAGGAAATACTTCGTTACTGCTCGAATTCATATTAGTGTACACGATTGTGACATCCAACTGAGTCATATGCCATAAACAAAAGTATAATCGGCATAGAACATAGCAATGGCTCCTACTAATTTCTCAACAGTAATCACGACAAATAGGAGCATATAAAATGATACCTTTTGTTAGTGCTGACTTTGGTATGTCCTCCTGGTACATTTGAACCAAGTTATTACTAGGTACGCAATACCTATTACACAATGTAACATGTAATATTTCTTCTGAATAAAAGATAATTATTTATAACTGTTATTAATTTTTTCTAACATTCCATAAATTATTATTATCGTTTAAGTCATATTTAAAAATGTTGTTATTGTTTTATTCTATTCTGTTCCATTATTGGATATCATATTCGATTACTTCAAAAATATTAGTGCCTACTCGCCTCTACTCTAATTAATTGTACATAAATTATTTTTGCTCCTTTCTTTTCTTTCATAACGTATAAGATTACGTTTAAAATTATTTTCAATAACCAGTTAGAATTTAAAACATAAAAGCACATTATTCGAAACAAAATTATCATAATTTGTTTTATGTATCCTTTATTATTCGTTACAAATGTATTTTTACTTTGATTTTTCGCGTTCTTTTCACCAGTTGTGCATTCGGCCAATAATGCTACTCAAGCCCACGTTAAGCACTACCCAAATGAAACAGCAATTCGGTGGTTGGTGCAAAACCGTTTCCTTAATGTTACAACGGCGAAGGAGGTCGCAAAATTGATTGAAAAGGCGTGCCAACGTGTAATTTTTGCAAAAACGTGCTTTAATTTATTCTGGTTTTGCATTTATGCAGACACATTGCTCAAAATAGGAGTTCATATTAATTTTATTCCAGATTTGTTCGTACGGATTTTCTGATTTGATGACAATATTAAGATTTCATATAGCGATTTAAATAATTTTATTTTGCAAATTTTTTTCTATTACAAATTATATAAATCAAATATTATGCTGGTAAAATTTATTCCATGCAAATTACAGTAAATTGCATACTCGCCATTCATTTCAGATTTTCTGCCACTTTACAGTTAATTTAAATACAAATTTTAAATTAACACAAATATTGGTTTTCAAAACTAGGAATGCTTTACTTTAGAGTGAGCATGTTCAGTTCATTATGAATACGAAATATAGCAATTAAATTAGATTTTCATTCAATATAAATGTTTGTCAAAAATGTTTCTTTCCTTTTAGCTTCGACAATCAGGGATAAAATCGTCGGATTGTGGTAAGTACACAAACTTGCATCTTTGTCGATGCTGTGCCTAAACTTTAATATAATTTATGCGGTCGATGCTCGTAGACGTCAAATCCAGCTTTATTGTAATAGTTGGGAGATTCCATAAAATTGAATAGAATTTCTTTATTTTGACTCAAATTACACAAGTTTTATCAAATAGTTTATAGTATTAAAAAATAGTTAAACTACGTGTAATCACATAATTATATCTATTAACTCACATATAAATAAATAAACGTCAAAAATTTTGTTATACGTTTCATCAGCACGAGAACATCCTAAGTGAACTAAATCTAATCTTGATACAGTTATTACAATAAAGAACAAATACGATATCTTTATTGTATACCTTGTATAAAATATTTAATTATAAATATAATAAAAGGCTACTATATGAGACCACCTGGGCCACTAACAATAAAGATCAAGAGAAAATTCGGAAGAAAAATTAGCTTTAATCAGTAAGAAAGGTGAACAGCAATTATTTATTCGTTACGATAGCCAATTTTATGAATTATTGCATTTTTCTAATTTAATAATAGTGGTAATAGAGAGAAAAATTTCAATAATATGTTACTGACCACATTAATCATTTTTCTTTGTTTAACCACGAAAATTTTTTCTCATAATCAAAATTCTAAAGAAGAATAAGATTGTATGTTTTTCTTCTTTCAGGAGATAACAATTTAGTAAACATCTTAGACAGAGGCGTTTCAACACGCCTTTATTTCTTGCCGAAGTTTGAATTCAAAGACACCATTAAAAACAGCATCGTGAAAACAATTTAATTTTGCCCTATTACCTATTTTAGTGCTTTAGTTTTTTAATAAACCCAAGATTGCTAAATATCTACACAAGTTATACAAATCTAGAGTTCTTTTATTTTTAGAAAAATCAATATTGTTGAGATTTATTGGATAGATTATTTTTATTTAATAAAAAAATTTTAAACTCGAACATAAAGGCCATTGGTGTGTAAATTAGCAAATATGAATTTAAATAAAATTTATCCCGAGCTTGATCATTGTGAAAATTAACTTTTAACTTTTTTTGGCCTATATTTCAAATTAATTACTTGAATTCTCATTCTTCCATCATATAAATAATACCTAAGTAATCTAAAGATTTTCGGTCAATATTTGATGAACTAATCACCTTCATATTAGCGTCATAATTTATATAATCAATAGCTTTCGAGTCATCAATTAGGGCAATAATTGCATCCAACCATTTCGCATCTGGCCTAATTACATGCTTCCGCATGGGAATTTAAGGAATAGCATAAATTAATATATAATCGATGGCACACGTTGTCCTACTAACCTTAAGCAACGGATTAGACACTATCGTCAGAATATCAATTGGTATATTTCCAGCTTTCAAAATTTGTTTAAAAAGACGCCAAGGACATTTTTATGGTAAAAGGTAATTAAAGCAGGTTGTCAGTTAATATTCTAAGGTGATATTTTGTTTGTCAGGTTGTACTTTTTAAAATAATTTTCCAGATACATCATTGTCCATAACAAGGTCTCGTTTCTGGTTATTCGAACAATCAGTTAGATAACTCCTTCGGCTATCGTTTAAAGGATTTCTTGTTAAGTTTCAATTATTTTCTCTAATTCACGGATAGACTCACATAAAGTCTTATCCAACGTTAACATAAGCTTTTAATTTCTCTATATGTTTACTATAATTATTTATAAGCTTGTATCCTAGTCTAGGAACGATCTTAAGTTTAGTCAGCATGATTCGTTTCAAATTTTAACGGATCACCAGTAATTATCAACCAAATCAAATATATTTTGGAATATTATTAACAAAATTTCATATCATTACACTTTCCCGTTTAATTACGTAACTTTCAGTCCATTTTCTCCGTGTGGTATTTGTAAAGTAGAAATAAATTAAGTAATAGTTTTGTAATAGTTATTTGAATCTCAGAACGCGTGCATTCTGGGAGCAAATTTCTGTTTTCTGCTACATACTATGTTCCATCGTAAAACATTTTTATTTTTGGTCCTATACCTTAAAATAACGTATAAAGAAGCATTATATAAGCATTCCAAACCTCTAGTTGGTTCGTTTATAATTTGCATTTGATCATAATTAGAGAAGAGATTGGCTATACCGCAGTCATGTCCTCACAGTATTATTCTCTATGAACCTAATGACATCACCATGAATGTGTTTCGCTTCAAATTCGTGGCTGGTATATTATTCTACAAAATGCTTTCGGACACAAATATTTATAGCGGCTTATTATTATTGAACATAAGTATATGTTTTAATATTTTTAAACGTCCAATTTGGCGCTTAATAAATGTTCATTTTTTTTTACCCACAGATAATATAGCCATTTTGGACAAAGCGACGACGAAATCGTCTTCATCAGGTAAGCACGCAGTGAAAATTATGCAATACTAATTGTATGCTGCTAAATGCATGTAAATGATGGAACAAGTGTTTATATCAAATGACAAATTACCACATGAAATATTGTCATTCAAAAGAATAAGAGCTTCATAATTCTCAATTAATATAATCTACTTTATGGGATTGTGGAAATAACGTTACTTCTGAATTTATGATAACTTCCAATGTTTGAATTTATCAAAGTAAACTGATCGCGCAGTTCCAATAACTGATGTGTAAGTACTTTCATCAGAGAAAGTGAATCGGAAAACAACGCTTGTACATCATCAAAGCCACGTAATAATTAATTGCATAACATTTAATGTTCTAAACATCTTAAAAAATATTGTGTCATATTCTAAAAAAATATGAGTCAATTTCACTATTCAAAATAAAGCTAATTGTTTTAGACTTTCATCATAGTAGTTTATTTATTTATGTATTTCATTATTGTATCATGCTAGATGGTTTCCCTTTTGAATACACCGAAGCAACAATTTTTTGGTTAAATAATCTTACTTAAATAGTTTAAAGACAAAAATAAAATTCTCAAAAAATAATATTTTATAAAGCACATATTGATCTGATCGCGCAGTTACAATAACGGATGTGTGAGTACTTTCATCAGAGAAAGTTAATCGGAAAAAAACGCTTGCACATTATCAAAGACCAATTCCATTGAATTCAACCAGTCGCCGAATAAATTAGCAAATCTATTGTCAATTTATAGGTATTGACTTTGTTCGCTGCATCAAAGACCTTTTCCCAATTATTTTTCTTAGGTCAAATTGTCATATAAAAACCCTCTGTAGGGCATGCCGTTCCCCATAGAATGTTCATATTCATTTGATTCTATTTTTGCATAGAAAAGTCCACAAGAAAAAAGCGCATGGATACTTACAATGGCGACACCATTCGTTTAACGATATATAGATATATATTCTTTCATAATACGAGCATTAAAATTGATATTTCCTGGCATCTCAATATATATATATATATATATATATATATATATATATATATATATATATATATATATATATGCATATCTAAATAAGCAAAGAAGTAAACGTGTGTTCACCATACCAAAACACATTAATAGTAAAGTGGATAACGGCCATTTATTTGGAGATAAATAAACTTCGCTCTACAATCATTCATTTATATACATTCTGGGTTTTCATTTGATTATGTGTGTGGAAAAAAATTTGATACTGTTTTACTTCTATTTCTTGTTTTGGCTGATTGGTAGTGTGTATGCGTTTTTGTCTGTTTGTGCCTGTCTGCATGTATTGCAAAGTGATGTCTGAGATCTGGTCATTATTGAATTGAGGGTTTGAGACTAAACCAACAGTTCGCATTTTTGGCTGTTGCGTATACGAGTGCTATTTTTCCGAGAATTGTCTTTCGTTCCACTTGTTTGCGTAATATTGTTTTCTTCATTTGGTAACAGCCCAGGTGCGGATTGCCGTGATGAACGCTCATTTTTTTTCGACATCTCTGTCCACGTATGTGCATTTGTTTATTCCTCTTCAGTTTGTTGCCAATCCGATTGAATGTTTGTTGAGTCTGGTCAAGGTCGTGTTCGCTCTTGGCTGGATACAAGTAAATTCTACATAAAGCAAAATCAGAAAAATTATAATACATTTATGAAGTACTTTATATAAAACAAGAACCACATGGCCTAAATATTCACCCACAAATTCAAATGAAAACCTAGAATGTATATAAATGAAAGATTGTAAAGCGAATTTTAGCAATCTCGAAATAAATGGCCATTATCCACGTTGATATAAATGTGTTGTTTTCTTCCTAATTAGAAATATACTGTGTAATATTCGAAGGCAATGGGCATAATAAAGAATATATATATATATATATATATATATATATATATATATATATATATATATATATGACTGATATTATCTTCGAGTATTACGCAGACTCTTATACATTAGGTTGTAAATAAATTTAATAAAAGGTGTACGTTTGGTGTTAATAATTATTTCTTGTTTATTCAGATATGCATTGCATTTATTTATTTATATATATGCCATCTGGGTTACATTTAAGCTCATGGAAACTAGATTGAATATCAGTTTTACCGTTTATTGCTGGTTGATTTGTGGTGTGTATGCCTGTGTATGTTTACTTAACTCTGCGTATAGGTGTCATTCCTATTTTGTTGCACAGTGATGTCTGAGATCTGGTTATTCTTCTTTGACAAAGTGTTCGCTTAATTCGACACTAGAATAAAATCATTATATACATATAATTAATGCATAATGATAACAACAAGATATATTATTATTTATTAACCCACCAATTTGGATGATTATTTCATTGATTTGACACAAAACTAGCCGATTCTGGAAATGTATGGATAGGTAAATCAAGTGTCGTGAAATTAGGGTATATGACAAACAATTCTTTAACAAAAAAACATTGAATTTTAAAAATCTCAAAAAGTTGTAAACAATAATTTTAGATTTATAAATTGTGCCCTTCTTTATGAGCTATGGTCTCGGTCGTTCTATTGATTTTAAATTCATTAGATGATGCTATGTATAGATTTGGAGTTGATATTGACTTTATTTTTATTGCCATACATTTGGAGTGTATTTGTATCTTATTGTAGTCAATTTTCAATTTCATTTTATTTTTAACTGAACCATTTGTTATTTAACTAGCTCTAATTAGGCAAGATCGGGTATATTAGCAAGTTTTATTTAAATTAATAAATTCTCTTAAATACCCCCAGATTATTCAATCTATTTAGTTAATATATAATAGATCAGCATTCTAAAATTAAATTCAATTTTATTGTATGCTTTATTTCCGAAAATTAAGTTTAATTATAACCTATGGTATATATCTATTAAAATTTTACTAATATTCACTTTCCTTTATCTTTCACTCGTCAATTCCAGTTCTGGTAATTTGCTTCAGTAAACAAGTCAAATTTGCCTGCTCGAATTTCGAAGGCATATTCCTTGTCGCCTATCCGTTCCAAATCAATTTCTCGACCACATTTACAACGTTTCCTAACCACAAATGATTTGCTTTTAGCAAAAGCAACCACCTGATTTTCAAAGTTACTTAATGTACATCTAGGATAATATTATTATAAATACCCGATTAAAGGGAACGCATTTCTTGAAAGGCTTAAGCTATATAATTTTGATGATATTCCATGTTCGCACATTCCACTTGACCAAAGTTCTAAACTTCCTAACAATTATGTGAAAAATTCCTTTTATTAAAATATCAATTTAATGAAGAAATAAAATTTATAGCCGATAGAATGGGAGTTGTGTTATCTTATTGAAAGTACAAATTTGTAACCTAACTCAGATATTGCAATCTTCAGTTGTGTAATTTCTAACCCTAGGAAATGAACTTCTCATTACTGTATCGTATATTCTAATTATCAAATATTTTATATCCTATATATTTTACTAATGGTATCCTTTTTATGTGAACTAAAAAATTAACTTATTATTAAATGGCGAATGGTCAAACGTGTGGAGTTTAGTAATAATTAGAAAGTATAAAATAAAAAGACATCCCTAATGAAAATCGCAAGTTAATAAGTTGAACTTCGGTTTTCCTCTTAAAAGTTATAACCCATACCTCCGTTTCCGTGCAATGCTAAGGTCGTTAGGATTCTATTCCATTTGTGTGTGGCTTGATCTCTGCTCTGATAAGAATAAACTTATTTTCTTTGAAGGAAAGCTGAAGTTATTCATATATGATAATCTGACAAGGTGTATAGCTGGGATCATATTAAGTTGGCCAATATATTGACGGACTCAAATATACTAAATTTTCAAAATGCCGAGGTGCTTCTTCAAACTAAGCAAAATAAATTTAGGCCGTTAAACATTTATCATAAATTTTAAACCAAAAGCATTTGTGTTCCACTGAATTTACGACAAGATCTGGATAACTGGGCACAGTTCGTGAAGCTAAGCTAAATTTCATTTAATAAAGTGTCATTCTCTTCAAGAAATTACGTGTTTAGTTTGGACGTGTCTTCATTCCTGATGTTAATTTGCTAATTGGTTTTCAAAGCTTATTAGAACACAATCTAATTAAATGGGTTGTCTGGGTAGTTTTGAAGAAAATCTGAGATTTTTTTCAATCAATTGTCTAAATCGCCCTATAAAAATATTCAAATACTCGATTTCCTAAGCCATGATTTAGACATATTTCACCTCACCATTACACGCTGTTATATTTAAAAAATGAACTAAACAAATGAAACCGTTTATATTAATCCGTAAGATGTATAATAAATAAATTTATCACATCTGTTCAGTTTCACCTACCAAAATCAGCTCATAGAAATTTTAATAAATTCATCTATATCTTTTAATTAATATCAAATTGTAGGCGTACAAACGTTTTTAAAAACAAGATTTCTAGCAATGATATCAACACTATAATCATGACATTGTTCAATTTAATATATGACAGTTGATAGATTGTATTTCTAGCTATGATGATGCCAACTATCTTGTTGCCAGGTTACGCACCTAAATTATCAAATGAATACGGATTATACTTGGATCAAACTCCCTTTTAAATTTTTAAAAACATTTTTTTATATCGTTGTTTTATTTCGCCATACTAAAAATTCAATTTCAATATTTATTAAATTCTTCATAGCATTTAAATGGCTTTTCGAATTCGCAATATCATGCTTATTTTTAAATTAATCAAATATATCCGAGATTTTTGTGTTTGCAGTCTTCTATATGAATCAATATTTGTCATTATTGTCTAATAAAATTATTACATTAAAACACTTGCATTTATTCATTCTCCGCAACCAACAGTGTATGACCATTAAACTACAGCTTCCTTCGGATGTTTAGTATTCTTAATTTGATTATTTTGGTCAACGCATTTTCTTTTATTTATCTAGTTGCTTAAAAATATTTAATCATAGGAAAATTTAAATTTTATAAGAACGGCGCATAGTGAGTTTTAAAATGCTTTATCATTTCTTCTGGTAGAGGTTAATATTTGCTAAGTTGGCATTTTCATGATTGTACAAATTAGTAAAAGTTTATTTATCTTAGGTAGACCATCACATTTCGGTGTTTGCTCCAACGACCTCAGTTTTCTCGTTTCGGCAGTGGTAAAATCTCACCGAAGTTACCGCTTTACATCACGTTTATTTAGAAATTCCGAGATGTAGGCCCGAAATTGAGTGACTTAATTAGAAACGTCCACATATCATTTTATGACATCTTGATAACGGGACAAAAATGAAAAGTATACGGTCTCTTACTAATTTTTACTTAAGCAAACTTGTAGCACTGATAAATGTGATACAAAATTATGGCAAGTTTGCATCTTCAATTATTTCCCGCATATAATGTTATACGTGTTCTTAAGTGTGTTAAGATGTTAGTCATTCATGAGGTGTGCCAACTGCATTTTATCTTCGAAATAGCTTTGTACCCAATGAGAAATCGCGCTTCGATATTCTCGAAACAATGTCTGCATCGTTTCCTGAATCGTACATACCAATTATTTGTGCCGAATCTGCCTCTATTGATTGGGGTTTATCCTTCTTTGCTATAGCATCACTAAAAAATTTCTTCCTTTTTACAAATCTGAAATCTGCTCAAATAAGTAATAAATATGTAATATTTATAATTAAAGAACACCGTGTACGCAATGGAAATCAATTTTGGTGTTAACCACAATATCTCATTGGAATTAAATTATATGTGGTAATACATATTTTTCTATATGCATAGACAGTTATCATTAATGCAGCTTGCGTAATCTAATTTGTAAATGTCAAATTAGTCTGTACAAACTATTTAGAAATAAAAAGGTGGAATAAAAATTGTTTGTTAAATAACAATATTTTTATAATTTTAACTGTGCAATTCGTCAATAAATGACAATATTCATTTTTACGTTTTTGTATAATTTAAAGGTAACGTCATATCTTCGACTACAACGAAGTCGACAACTGCGGCGTCAGGTAAGCAAACTGCAGCAACATAATGATATTGACGATGATTAGTTGTTTATTACTTTATTTAACATAGTTTACACAAATGGCTGCATAAATAATATTAGTCATTTGATTATTTAACTCTTATAAGAATGACGCATAGTCAGATATAAAATGATTTCGCATTACTTGTAGGAAACGAATGCAATAGTTAGGTTAGTAAATTCGAGATTTTACAAACAAGTAAATGTTTTCTGTCCTTGGAAGGATATCACATTTCGATGTATGTTGCAATGACTTATTCATTCAATGCTAACTCACACTATATAATATATATACCGAGTCTGTAAAGGATACTAACACTATGGCCATTGTGTTAGTAACTGATACCTTTTTGAAATCGATGAGTACCGGATACTAACACTATGGTTTCCGAGTCGGTACATGATACCAACCTGATGGATATAAATTTATGCTAAAGTTCACCCAAATTGAGAATTACAACAATTTCCGAACACCTGTTACTCCAGTTAAACCATACACTCTGGCCTTCATCGATATCAGTTATCACATTTCGCGGTAAGCATGACATCATTCAATTCAATATATTACAGTTAAATACTGTTTGTTGCGAAGAACTAATATATATGCAAGTATGTATTAGGTTTTGCGAACCTAGTAACAAATTAGTTCAGTTGTGACCAGAAGGATAAACCAAAGGCAGCATGAACGGAAAGTATAATCTCATGCACATTCGTTTCGTGCTTACTGGCGACTCATCAGTAGGAGCCGGTATTACGCCCTTTAACCACTATATATTTGGTAGAAGAATGTGGAATAATAGGACGGTACAATCTCCTAGACGAATGTGTAAACCTGTAATAGTGAAGCTAACATAATCTGAAGTCAACGACAATACGACTTCAATGCTAACTCACACTATATAATATATATACCGAGTCTGTAAAGGATACTAACACTATGGCCATTGTGTTAGTAACTGATACCTTTTTTGAAATCGATGAGTACCGGATACTAACACTATGGTTTCCGAGTCGGTACGTGATACCAACCTGATGGATATAAATTTATGCTAAAGTTCACCCAAATTGAGAATTACAACAATTTCCGAACACCTGTTACTCCAGTTAAACCATACACTCTGGCCTTCATCGATATCAGTTATCACATTTCGCGGTAAGCATGACATCATTCAATTCAATATATTACAGTTAAATACTGTTTGTTGCGAAGAACTAATATATATGCAAGTATGTATTAGGTTTTGCGAACCTAGTAACAAATTAGTTCAGTTGTGACCAGAAGGATAAACCAAAGGCAGCATGAACGGAAAGTATAATCTCATGCACATTCGTTTCGTGCTTACTGGCGACTCATCAGTAGGAGCCGGTATTACGCCCTTTAACCACTATATATTCGGTAGAAGAATGTGGAATAATAGGACGATACAATCTCCTAGACGAATGTGTAAACCTGTAATAGTGAAGCTAACATAATCTGAAGTCAACGACAATACGACTTCAATGCTAACTCACACTATATAATATATA
>JAQBSW010012816.1:0-15669 GCA_029291075.1 Eudiplozoon nipponicum
TGTCTAGTAGAATTATCTTCGTAACTTTCTTTTCTTAGTAGGGCAAAGTTGGCTGCGAGGTTTGCTGGGTTTATGACGTGATACAGTGAAATCCACAAGGAATCTGTATTGCTGATGTCGCCTTGCCCGAACGCTAACTTGGCCATAATGGTGTTGTGGAGAGGTTTAGTTTTCCTCATTTCTGTGAGATATCTTGATAAATTTACTCATAGTAGTAAGGTATTCCTTCTCTCTCTGCCACTCTCTCTCTCTCTCTCTCGTAAATCTCACTAATAATTTGTCTAAATTCATTTTTCACTCCTTATGGTTATATGGCAGTGAAACATTAGTCACTTTTGACTTTTGTGTGGCTGGACATGATGATGATAATGATGCTAAGCACCATCTTCAAAAATCTAATAAAACGCAGTACACTAATCTTTTCTTGTGATTAGTGTATAAATACATGCATACGTGCACGAATTCATTCATGCATGCACATCCACTTTCTTTTAGAGATTTATCTTCAAGCTTTACTTTCTCAGCATCATCACCAAAGTCGTCTGCTTTTTGTTCTAACGAAACGGCGTTGGTAATGTGTTTCGGATCAGTAAACTGACTACGACGTATGAACTCTAATCTGGTGTGTGCTAAAATGACCAATTTAAGAGACGGTAAGAACAAAATTTAACGAGGGGGCTTAGAACGATTATATTTAATGCGAGAATAGTCATAATAACAAGCTTAAATAAACCTAACAGGTATAGCCAAAACACAATCATAATGCCTGGCTTACAGTAAAAGGTCACGCTTCATTGAGTTAAGCGAGGTTAGCCAGTCTTTAAATTCTGTTAATACCAACCAGAGAACTGTGAATTCAGCCATTTGGTTCACGCATTCCATTTTCTAATTAAATCTTTCATAAGTTTGCCTCTCTCAATACTGTTGCTCCCCACGAATCATTATGAGAACTAAAAGAATGGCCACCTTTGTTGTAGCACAAAGAATATTGACACCAATATAGACTACACAAATTCTGAGATCACTCTTTTAGAGGATTGAGAATCAGTTAGAACAGATTCCAATCCCCACATAGCGACAATAAGCACGTTTGAATTCCGGCTTTTCATTCACGCATGTGTAAATTAGCCATTGCCATATTGTTAAAACATTGAGTTTCGATGTAGATCTCTTCACAAAACTGATGGGGCACATCGAATCACACAGATGCATATTTTGTGAGTGGACGACAAGCGACACTTCAGAAACTAAAATAAATCCTACTCCACTCAATACGCATCGATTGATACGTGTTAAAGTATCTGTGTCGAACATTACATCTATGTTTGTATCTTCCTTAATCAGGCAATTTTCAATTTCGTTTACGACCCATTTTATATTATTTTAACTATCTATTTTATTAAAACAGTTCCGTTTCTAATTTAATTTTACTAACTCTCAATTATTTACTGTATTCACAGTATCTTGCCCCCTCCTCACCGAGATGCCACTCTTAATTACTTCATTTATGATAGTACGTGTAAAATAGGTCTGAAGTATCCATTTAGGAAATGACAGATATCATTTTAGTTTCATGTGAATGAATGTTACACGTATCGGTAATTACATGTAACAGATTATTTCTCAGTCTTAAGCAAACGCTCACACACATACACACGAACACACAGACGTGACATACGCTTAACCAGTGAATAGTCGGAAGTTGCTAAATCGCTGTAATCTCATTGGGATGAGTTTACGCGTGCAGTAGTTGATTACTCCTCAATCAAAAACAACCGATAATACATACAGACAGACATGACATACGCTTATCTAGTAAGTCGTCAATATTTGTTATTAATTCACTGTATTCTCATTTCAAAGAGTGTACACATGCAGACATACACACAAACCATGTGATATACACATACCTAGTATTTTTTTTAAAAACAAGTTAAGCTTAAGAGATCCAACAACAAGTATAAATGGGGCAGTTTAAACTAAAATTTCCACTTGACATATAGATTGTCAACTTAGTAGATGATGGGCTGTCCACTGAAAAAGATCTGCATACCCGGAGATAAAAAAATTCTGGATAAATCAGGAAGACAGCGGATGCAAAAAAATCGGATCACAACCCGATAATCAGGTAAAAACGTCTGTGTTAGTGGACATAGCAATAATATGCTATATTGCACGGGCATGACCTAGACCAAATCGAACTATCTTACCCTTGTCATCGTATTCGCTGTCGATTGCATCATACGAGTCATCGTCTGTTCTCTCATCCTCATCATCGCTGTCACTAAACTCTCTGGGATTTTGACACTCTTCAAAATCGCTGTGATCATTCACTTCCGAATCACTCCAATAGTCGTCGTCTTCATCCGGAACACTAGCAACCGTCTTGTTGCGATCTCTGGAGGCGATCGTTTTAAAATCTACGTACCTTCGGATAGCGTGCACCGCGAACAGATACAATTCAGACTGAAATTAATCGATAGAAAAAATAAGCAAAAACTAATTCCTGTTATAAAAATGCGCCAGAACAACACGGATGACGAACGCCTAAACACATTTGTATATTAAGCGTAAGTTGTCAAGATAAAATGTAACTTTTATTCTATACATGTAAATTGTGTATAGCACGTCATTTATTCGTTTCCACTTTGGCAACTCAAGTTAATTATTTTAAGTAAAATTTAATAAAAAAGAACCGTAATCCACGGAATACCATTTATTAATAAAAGTTAAAATTTTGCGATGTGTCAGCTTGAATCTTTCCAATGCCGCGTTTTGCGTACGCGGGTAACAGCTGTACACGGGCAGTTACACAAAGATCCGATTTTTCACAATTTCCAAATTTGTTTTGTCTTTGATCGGGTTGACTTGTTCTTCGTTCAACTGGAAATGCGGTTCTATCACATCTTTGTTTACTGGCGACGTTTCGGTGCCTACTTTCCAGCACCATCCTCACATTTGCTTAAATCTGCTATTGTTGTACTGTGTTGCCTGATGTACAGTGGGATTGGATGAACGAATATACTAACGAATCCAGAACAATGGCTGTAGATACTGGTAGAAATAAGGTTTATTAATAAATGTTATTCCATGGGGTACGTTGTTTTGTTCTTACATTTAAAAAAATGGTGAAATTAGAAACTATCTATCTATATATATATATATATATATATATATATATATATATATATATATATATATATATAAGAGAAAAGGTGTACATTAAATATCATTTATAATAAGCATTATTCTCCAGATCTAAACATCATTCTAAAGCCGTTGGTGCTATTTTCTTTTTTGCCGTAACCAATCTCCTCTTAGCTATTCCTGTCTTGCTATTGCATAATCTAAACTGCAACTTATTCGCAACGCTTGACTTTTTACTGTGTGCGCAATTACAGGTGGTGTCGTATTCTGAGATTTTCTGTTCCTTTTGAAGGTTTGTCAGTTATATTTCTGTTCTAGTCGAATTTAACTTCTTTTTGAACGTTTAAGCTTGGATTAAACTTATTTATTGTGATTGTTTCAAAAGCCAGAAGCATTTCCCCCAATTTTGACATGTATAGAAACGGAAAATTAGTACAACTGACAACGTTACCTGGGAGTAGAACATGCTCGCAAATTGCGGATTTTTGTGCAAGAGCTGCTCCCAATTTTAATAATTTTCGAGAGAGATGTTGATTTATTTTAGTTTCGAGCCTCCTTTTCGATCTGCCAATTTACTGAGTGTTGCCGGTACATTGAAATTTGTATACAAATAATGGTGTTTATGTCACAGGGAGGCTGTCTTTTTCATTAATTTGCTTATGTTCTGTTATGTTGAACACCGACTGAGATTTCCAAAAGAAAAGTAATTCGAGCTACTAAAACTCAGTTTATTGTATTATAATGATCATTTTTACTCTTGTCCGTAGAATATTAGTCCTGAGACCACATATCTATTCATTCCAGCAACATCTGGATGCATCTATCGTATCTCAAGCGTGTTCACAAAGTTGGTTTAACTGTGCAGCTATCAGATACAGTAAAATGGTTAGTGGTGAAATCAGAGTAAGTACTCTTATTGCTCGAAATACGGTTCGACTTCCACAGGAAACTTTGGCTACTGGGGTCTAAAAACAAATGGATCGAGCAGACGGAGTTGGTAATCACTGCATGGAAGACAAAAAAGGATTTTTTAAAATCTAAACCATACATCCATTAATGAATCGATGCCAAATATACATCAGGGTATTTTAGATAGTTATGCAGCAGTTAAGCCTCATATTTTAAATATTAATATTTTGCTGTCTATGGTGATGATTTGCTCATCCGAGGTTAGTCAAAAAATCTATTTGTAGGATATAAACTCAGCAGTAATTATATGATTAACAAAGTGCATGAGGCTTAGTTTCTATGCATAAAAGGAAAAAAATAACTGTGCAAACAGTGCTCATCAGTATATTAGAGCCCCAATTCATAATTGCAAACAGTAACACACAAAAAATTACTTCACAATGCGCTCTGTTGCATCTGTAGCGTAAAAATCTGTCCCGCATTTACACATGCACATGAGCAATGCGCTTACAAAAATTAAATTTGATGCCACTCGTAAATACTTCATTTAGCAAAGTAAGTGTAAAAAATAAGTCTGACGTGTGCAAAGAGGAACTGGCATTTGTCACGGCAAATACACAGTTGCATTTATCACTTTAGTTTCACTTGGATGAGTGATACACGTGCAGTTAACTATATGTAAATGATTACTTTTCAGCCCTAAACAAATTCACACATACACCCTGGCGTAACGTAAGCTTTTCAAGTGAATCGCCGAATTTGTTAGATCACTTTAATTTCATGTGGATGAGTGTACACGTGCCGTAACTGATTACTTCTCAATCCAATTCCATGACCATCATAAGAGTACGACGGCAAACTGACCAGCGAGGATCAAACCGCATTGAATATATATGGAAAGCAAAATTAGACATGCGGCTCTCACTTCTATTACTCTCATATGCATTGTACGAGACTGGAAATATCGGCTGCACACTTTATATGCAGACACGAACAATAACTGTTTGCAGCTAGCGCCACACAAATATATAAGCAATAAAATAACAGATTGCGCGGGTGGTGGTAACATATCTGTAAATCACGTCAGCGAGTTTAAAGTAAACACTAATCACATTTTATTTAAAGTCATCGAACAACATAACAAAACTACCGCCAGTCGCACGCATTGACGCGTTTCGACCTTCCATGATCATCATCAGAGTACGACGGCAAACTGACTAGCGAGGATCAAACCGCATTGAATATATATGGAAAGCAAAATTGAATATACGGCTGTCACCTCTAGTACTCTCACATACATTTTACCTGACTGGAATAGCACATACACATAGGCATGACATAAGCTTATCAAGTGAGTTGTCATTATGTGTTAATAAATCACTTATTTCATTTCGATGAGTGTACACATACATACATACATACACACAACGCACTCTTACCTAGTAAAAAGACAGTTATGTTAAAGAGACCTACTCATAAGTAAAAATGAGAACATTTAAACAAAATTTACCACTACCTGCGGTGAGAGACGCATATCTAATTTTGCTTTCCATATATATATACATTTCGGTTTGAACCTTGCCAGTCAGTTTGCCGTCGTACTTTGATGATGATCATGGAAGATCGAAACGCGAAAGTACGTGTGACTAACGGTAGTTTTGCTATGTTGCTCGAAAACTGATTGAATACAATTGTATTGATGTTTACTTTAACCTCACAAACTTGATTTGAAAAAAATTAATCACTTGGCTTAATAATTGTCAAATTTTTTGTGGGATGTGCTTTTCGATGAAACAGGCTTCGAAATTGGAAGCCAAAATATTCTGAGTAAAATTGAAGACAGTGGATGAAAACACTTTTTTTGCGTAAAAAAAGGGTCAGATAAGTAATCTATTCCCTGTTGCGCAACATGATTTCCGTTCGAAACACTGCTCTAGACATGAAGATTGACAATGAACATATAGCAAAATGGTAAACAATTGTGTTCATATAGAAAATAAGTAATCTGTTATTATCAAAATATTGCATAAAAGTTATCATTTCAAAGTGAAAAATAAAATAGAAAAAGTTCCCGGATCCAACCAATCAAGTTCAGAAACACCAAAGTTGAAGTAAAAGTAGTCTAAGCTTCTAAAGCAATTTTCATATCGACAAAAATTCATCTTTTGCTGTTATGTTACGCTTCTAGACAAATGAATTCCTATGTCGATAACACCCACCCGGGAAGCCGATTTGGTGAATGGTTCTCATAATCTAAAATTATATTGGCTTAGGTCGACCGATTGATAAGCTACGAATTTGTATGATTTTGGGCACCTGAAAAACAAGGACTTTTATGTTTAAAGTAGTCACGAACACAATTCCCTTCGCACAAATATACATACAGACATAAAAGTATATATACAACTGCATAAAGACATACCTATATACATACTTGCATACACACATGCATGTATGAATACATAATACATATATGCATGCATACATACCTACCTACAAACATACATATATCACATCAATACATACATGAATGCTTACATATATATATATATATATATATATATATATATATATATATACAAGCTAGCATGCATACATATATACATACTAATATTTATACATACATGCTAACAGATAAACATACATACTTATATCCATAAACACATACATACATATATTACATATTCATGCATACA
Source organism: Eudiplozoon nipponicum (assembly GCA_029291075.1). NCBI lineage: Eukaryota > Metazoa > Platyhelminthes > Monogenea > Mazocraeidea > Diplozoidae > Eudiplozoon > Eudiplozoon nipponicum. The sequence continues at coordinate 6,753 of JAQBSW010012816.1, forward strand.
TATATTATTTCATACATGCATATTATTATGCATGACATACAACGAATATATATATATATATATATATATATATATATATATATATGTCATGGAGCCGGCTTATCCTCCAAAAGGAGTCAGCCGCAGTAAAGTAAAGTAAGTATATATAGGCTTGCATGTTTGATTACATATATACCTACATCTCTATCATCATGCACAACAATACAAACCTTTAATTACCAATGATTCACTGCCCTATAACCATAAGAAAAATGTTAAAACTAAGTATAATTTTTAAAGTGATGCCGAAAATAATAATTTAGGTACACAAATAATTAGAGAGTGATTTACGACAAGGAGGACCAAGCTACTGAGTATATCAACCTTAATAACAAACACAAATGAGGCCAATGAAACTTCTAAACCACACAACTATGGCTATGTCAGCTTTAAAGCAAGGCAACATCAACAATACAATACGAACTAACCCTACCAATCGCCTCAAACATGCTAGAAAGGAAATGAAAATATGGCGGTCCGCTGCAATTTTTATGGACGAACTCCCACGTTAGCGTTTGTGCAAAGAAAGTGATGATGTCTTTATGCATAACGGACTAATCAAGAAAAGTAAACGCTCTATCATCGTAAATGAACATAATTTTTTACATTAATTAAAACCCATTTTGACGTTTTGTATTAAACTTACTGTGCACTCATTGTAACCTTGTTTTAATTCTGAAAAAACCAAAAGATCGCCAGCAGACACTGTCTTTGACGGACGTTGGGAAAAAAGTGCAGCCAGTTTTAGCAGATTTCCAACAATGGAGTCAAATGTCGTTCTTAATAAAAACGAAAATAAAATTTATTTATCCAATAACATGGTTATAATTCAGTTAAATACTGTTTGTTGCGAAGAACTAATATATATGCAAGTATGTATTAGGTTTTGCGAACCTAGTAACAAATTAGTTCAGTTGTGACCAGAAGGATAAACCAAAGGCAGCATGAACGGAAAGTATAATCTCATGCACATTCGTTTCGTGCTTACTGGCGACTCATCAGTAGGAGCCGGTATTACGCCCTTTAACCACTATATATTTGGTAGAAGAATGTGGAATAATAGGACGGTACAATCTCCTAGACGAATGTGTAAACCTGTAATAGTGAAGCTAACATAATCTGAAGTCAACGACAATACGACTTCAATGCTAACTCACACTATATAATATATATACCGAGTCTGTAAAGGATACTAACACTATGGCTATTGTGTTAGTAACTGATACCTTTTTTGAAATCGATGAGTACCGGATACTAACACTATGGTTTCCGAGTCGGTACATGATACCAACCTGATGGATATAAATTTATGCTACAGTTCACCCAAATTGAGAATTACAACAATTTCCGAACACCTGTTACTCCAGTTAAACCATACACTCTGGCCTTCATCGATATCAGTTATCACATTTCGCGGTAAGCATGACATCATTCTATTCAATATATTACAGTTAAATTGTGTTTGTTGCGAAGAACTAATATATATGCAAGTATGTATTAGGTTTTTCGAACCTAGTAACAAATTAGTTCAGTTGTGACCAGAAGGATAAACCAAAGACAGCATGAACGGAAAGTATAATCTCCAAAGTAATAATTCTACTTAAAATACGAATGAGATCACCAAGAAAGATTGAAAAGCAAACAATATGTAAAAAAAATACTTTTTCTGAATCAATGTAAATTTCTATTACTGTATTAAATATATTTCTACATAAACAAAAAGTAAGCTTACGCCATTTACACTTTTGATAGACTATTTGTGTATATAAAACATTTGGTGAGGAGAAAACCCGATTTAATAGCACGGTAGCGATCTTTATATAAACACATGTCCCATTATGTACATGCATTTTCAGTATAAACTAAGCATTATATAGCGTAGATAATGAAATTCAACCAGTAGACCAATGGTTAAAGCACCGGATTCTGAAGCAGACGTGCCCAGGTTCGAGCCCTGTCCGTGGCAAATTCTGAGCAGTACGTGATGAGTTCCCAATAATCACGCAACCAGTCTACTGGATGAATTGTCTTTTAAACACTATAGCAAGAAAGTTGTATTGCTGATGTCGCCTTGCCCGAATGCCAACTTCGCCATAATGGTGTTGTGGAGAGGTTTAGTTTTCCTCATTTCTGTGAGTTATCCTGATAAATTTAATCATATTAGCAAGGTATTCCATATATATATACATATGTCGTAAATCTCACTAATAAATTGTATATATTCACTTATATACTTTTTTCATTCCTTATGATTATATGGCAGTGAAACATTAGTCACTTTTGAATTTTGTATAGCTGGACATGATGATGATGATGATGATAAACACTATAGAATTCTTAGTTTATACTTATAAATGTATGTACAGAGTTGATCAAGTGTTTATATCAAGACCGAAACCTTGATTATAGTAATTGGTATTACCGCTCATCTAATTACAAAAATTGTTTTAATTCAAGTTTGCGAGCTTGAAGCAAACACCAATCACATTGTATTTAAAGTGTATGTTTATTGTGAATACTGACCGTTTTATTTGGAGAATACTTAGCTACATATAACACCCTCACTTATGTTCATCTTGGATATTTACTTAAATTTTTTGTTGTTGATTTATTGCAGATTAAATTGTGAGTAGGTTTGCGTGTGCCTATGTGTCTGTTAGCGTATCACTGTGCGTAGAGTTTACTCGTATTGCAAAGTAATATTTGCGGTCTTGATATTCTTGCATTGATGTATGGAGTTTATCAGATGTTCGCCTTGAAAGCCTTTGTGTGTACAAGTGATTTTCCCAGCAGGTTTTCTTATCTATTGCACGTATACGGATTTCAAGGAAGGGCGCCCTTATTGTTTTGCATTTGCGATCACTGTTGATAATGCCGTCTGTGCAACCGTTCTTACTTTAGTCTTATACTGTCAGTTGCGAAGAGCTAATACACGTTTGCATTTATATATATATATATATATATATATATATATATATATATATATATATATATATATATTATATAACATATATTTGGTCAAGGAATGTTATACAATTGGACGCTACAATCGTCTATATGATTGTGTATTTAAGCATTATAAATGAGTTGTAACGGCTCAGAACAATTCGCTGACATATTGCCTAAATGAAATTCTAATTTCATTTACGCGCAACCAATTAAAACAAGCGAAAATTGCCGTTAACCAATGACGTCCGAGCTTACGATTGCACAAGTGTATAAGCACGGTGCATTTACCAGACATCATCACATTTCCTGCTGTGCACTACGCGTGACTGTTGTCGCGTTACATATTTGATTGTTTGCCTACCCTGACTTCTGGACTAGCGTCAGTTACGCTAGTCATTTGGATCAGTCACGCCAGTTTTCTTGTTGCTGAATAACTATTCATAGGGATCGATTATGTATTAATCGGACTTCTAAGTGTGCCAGCCACCGTGGTGTTGCCGCAGATCTTCTACAAGACAATTTTGAGCCTTCATACAGATACTCACCCCTCTGGTTTCAACTTCACAACGAAGGAACACCAGCTAGTCAACCAGAGCCAGCCTCAAGTGTCTAGGATTATTCTAGACACTGCAACACTACCTAACTTTATCAGCATATGCCAGAGAACGCAATTCCGGCTCTGTTAAGGGCTACCCAAAGTGACTGTCTCTCATTATCTACGGCCTGTAACAATTTTGTAACGTCGCACGGCATTTACTTACATCCGGGGCGTTTACAGTCAACTTCATTTACAGTTTTTAACTATGCGACTCGAAAGCCAACTCGCTACATATAATGTATATTCTGATCCTGTAACGTGTACAAGCACAAAGGTAATAGTGCAAAAAACTTTATTTAACCACAGTAGTTAAAAACAACGACTCTAAACATAAGCTATGACAAAAAGCCATATAATCCGGCTGCAATCAACATTCTACTGAATAAATTGAAAAACGTGTTACTACGTACACAACACGTAATACAGAATTGCATATAGTTCACCGCAGAAAATATATCTATTTTATTGAATGATACGACGATTACCACGAAATGTGATAGCTGATTCCGATTTTGGCCTCAGTATAAAGCCTTTCCGGAGTGACAGGTCGTCAGAATCGTTGACATTTTACAGTTTTATGACATTTTGCCTACCTATAAGAGAATGACGTTAGTACGACCGGTACAGGCTCCGCATATATAATATATAGTGATTTGACAGTGAGTTAGCATATTCTAAGACTTTAGACGAAGTATACTTCATTGATGCTTAAATACACATTCGTATCGCACATAGTATCGTCCTCATATCCCATATTTATTGACCAAATTATAGTGGACATAGGACGTTTTATCAATTATTATTGACGAGTCCCCAGTCAGCACGAAACGCATTTGTACATAATTTTCTTCTTGATACCACAATTGACGGTTGCGGGACAATTGATAGCACTCGTAGGTCAGTAAAATCTTGATTCCTTTACATTTTCAGGTAGCCAGCTTATTTTTAATTGATTGGTGAGTTCTTACTGGTCCCGTCACTCCGAAGCTGTCTTTACACTGTTTGTACTGAAATGATTTTGAATACAAATTTTACAAATTTTCGAGGCTTTATTTTCGGTTCCATCTTCAGGATTGACACAATACTCACAGAGAAAACAACTGGTGGCAAATGTGATATCCTCATTCAAGACAAATCTATTTATATTCATTTTACTTCCTGAAGTGTTTTTTGCCTGCCCCAATATCCTGTGTTAATAACTACTCTCTTATACTCACATGAATACTCGTAACTACCCACACACCTAAAAACCCATAAATAAAATAAATATGTGCTCTAATCTAAATTGACATTTATAGAAGAATTTTAAATTCCCGCGATCTGCGTGCGCGGGTTGTCGCTTTGCAATATCAGTTTCGCAAAGATCCGATTGATCCACATTTCCAAGTACGCGTGTGGTTAGTCTTCTTATGGGCTGGACGCGAATTCTTCCTTTCCTTCCGAAGGTTTCAACATCGTTCATACTAACCAATGGAAATGAAGTACGCTCTAATCTTCGTTGACTGGCTACATTTCGAAACGACATTTCCCGTCCCATCATCAGGCCTCTAATCACCCACACGCAAACTCGCACGTACACACATAAAAGCAAAATGCTCGCAATAGCAGATTCAAGCAAATGTGGTTACCTCGTTCCGAAACAGTTCTATTTATATTTTAATATTTGATTCACTAAAGGTTTTGTTCGTTATAAAAATAAAACATTGAATAATAAAAGATCTAAATATCATGGACAATGACCAGATTAATTGTCAAAACTTCACTAACTTACAGTTTGCGTGTTTTAAATTGATGAGAACTAGTCTGATTTCTAACTTTACTTTTATTTATTTGCATCAGTCATATGATTGCTGATTAATTGTTTGTTGTTTTGTTAGTGTGTACGAGTTTGTGGATGGGTGCGTGTAGGGGCTATTATTTTTGTATTACATATATAATTATATTATTGTAATATATATATATATATATATATATATATATATATATATAGAATTATTGTCCTACATTAAACTGCTACCTGAACAATGTACTGGATATAACATACAAGCACAGGGAGGTAAGAATTATTAACTAATCATTAAAAAACGTTAGGTACTAGCAAAAACTAAACATACTCAGTTATTCTTTCAATCTCGTTTTCGTTTCCTGTCTGATCAACAGCTTGCAAGGTAGATATCCCTGCTCTCAATTCCTGTAGACACTTGTGTAATCTTATTATATGAGAGCAAATCTTTTTTGCTTCTATCAAGTTTTGCAATCTTTTCAGCTCATCTGATGAACCTGTATTTAAGCAATGAGAGTAGGCAATCAGCTGCGGCATAACCTAGACGAATTGTATAAATAAACATTTATGTGAGTTCATAAGAAAGATACATAAACAAGCTGACAATTATTTTGCCAAAGATATAATATAGACATGTCTCATGATTTAAAATAGAGAAAAAAAATATCATATGATAGAAACTTTTGACCAACCTTTAACATTAGTTCACGCTTCAGTTAAACTTCATGCACAAATCGAACTTTGAGAACGTTCATAATTATTCAACATAACTTGCGCGAAGAATAAGAACAGCAAGGAGGAGGGCGGAGGGGTACCTCTTTTATGCCGAGGAAATTATTGGGCTACCAAATGGAAAAATCTTCCCGTCGGATTTCACTCATCTTTTGAAGCAAATGTTTAGGTCCGTCACATGACTTGCAAGACGAATACTCCGATCGCTAACTTACACTTCTTTTCAAAAAGTCGGCATGAACGGAAGGTATACTCTCATGTGCACATTCGTTACATGCTAACTAGCGACTCATGATTAGGAGACGGTATTACGCCATATACCCACTATATATTTTTGTGAGGAATGTGGTAAAATAGGAAGATACAATCTCCTTTACGAATGTTTGAAACTGCAGCATTGAAGCTAACTTAATATTAAGTTATCGACAATGCGATTTCAAAATCAACTCATATATAAAATATTTCAAGCCTGTATAGGGTACCAAAACTATCGCTATTGTTTCAATACCTGCTACCATGATACCGGAAAAACGTGATATCAGCACGATAGATTTCCATGTATGCTAAAGTTCACTAAAATTGAGAATTACAACGATTTCTGACCACTTGTTAATACTGACTTGAGTAGATAATTAGGAAATAAAGCAAACCAGAAAAATACACTTGAATTATTTTACTACATGTTTTTTAAGATGCTAATGATATATAGTAGCTTCAATAGTTGACAATTTCGATGCAAGACCTTGTATCTTGGACGTCTGTTAGGATAGACATGCGATAACACAGTTAGACGTGACTATTACATTTCTTACGTAATTTTAATTATGCAATAAGAAATAAATTAAATATAAAGAGCTTTTAGCTGTGCTTTAAAGCTGACTTGGCCATAATACCGTTGTCTACAGGTCTAGGTTGCTTCACTTATATATGTTACACAGATAAATATCTCCATCTGCACAAGATTCTTGATTTCATTAATAACACTCATAAAATATTTGTAAATTTAAATTATAATCTTTGTTAGTATTATTAAATTTTATTTTATTCGTTTAATTTTTCTATTCTCGTGGTTACACGGTAGTGAAGCATCAGTTACTATCGGATGCTGTATTACTGTTTGTGATTATGATTGTGAACTTTGCTAGAATAAAATACGGTATCAAAATGTTTACAAAAACAATTAGTTATTATCTACCAGGACTGTTATACTTAAAATATGTTTCTATGATTCAAACAGCCAGGCGTAAACTGTAGAATAGAATGTTCGGGAGTTTTATTAAAAAACAACATAAGATTGAATAACCAGCATTAAAAAGCTTTTTTAACCTCTGGATATGTGGTAAATTTTATCAAGAACTGATCAAAATAATCGGTTATCATAGACACCAATACAACATCAATTATAAATGGATGCTTCATTACAGCATAACCATGAGAAGACGATAATATAACTACTTAGGATGTTTTTAAAACATCGGAGACAAAAAACCTCTACACAACACCAATATGGCTAAGTCAACTTTAAAGCAAGGCAGACATCGGCAGTGCAGTTTCATTGTGGATTTCGCTGTAACACTTCGTAGAGAAGACAAAAGATAGCAGTTGCAGCTGCACAGAAAAAGATAAAAGTTACGAAGATGAGTCTACTGGCAATCTACAAGATCACGATGACGAACATACTTTACTTATTTTACTGCGGCTGACTCCTTTTGGAGAACAAGCCGGCTCCATTGATTTCATGGAGTTCCTTGGGAATTTGGTACAACTGGTGTCCCCTCACCACTCGGCTTTTTGATCGAGGACGCACCTCTAGCCTTTGCACATCCAAGCGCAGTCTGCAAGGCAGCAGTAAGTTGCATGGTTGCCGTTGGCTGTTGAGAGCTCATTCGCCATTCGGAAGTACGGGGTACTGTCCAGGAGTCCATGTAATCCTGTGGCTGTTGAACCCTTTTCTGGCGGGGAACACACGCCGAGTCATGGTGCCGTCGTCGGGCTCATGTGGTATTTTAATAGGAGATCCGATTGCCGGTCGGAAATCCACCACGCCCTGGTGACACCACCGCCATAGCCCCGTTAGCCCATGTACGATCGGCCATCGAGACATGGTTGACACCGTCGTACCACGTTGAGGAGGGGATGGACTTTACGACGGTATGACGAACATGGTTTTCAACAAAGTACTATGATGCGAACGTTGCCTCCATCCTGGTATACAAATAGGTCCTAAGCTAACCTATTTAGTTGTAATTTATTTTAGCTGCTTCTATCGTGTCAAAATCAGTGCACCTTGTTGCTTATGGCATTTAAGCTATGACTAGAGAAAAATTCTGTACTGCAAATCGAATTTGAAATAAGTAATACGTAAACGAGCCAGCGCAGTTGATGGAGCCTAATTTACTTGTCTAATAATGAACACATATACGAATGACAGTCTTGCTTATTTGCTGTTGTCAAACAATTTATACCATAACCCTCAAATAATGGTGGTAACCATAGAAATTCCGGCCTGGCTACCGGCGGGCACAAGCTATTTAGCCATGGAATGGTATCATAAACCATGCCGAGTTTAAAATGGACACAGCCATCATCCCGATTCATTTGAAGCCTCGAATTTGGTCTAACTGCGCAGTAACTTTTATTGTTAAATATGCAGTGACAGAATAAGAGCAAGTGTGCCAGACGCGAATGGCAAGTTTCGGCCGCTGAATTCTACTTTGGCCAGTTGCATCAGAGCAGATAGTGCTCATCAGCCTTGGCGGCAGACTATCTAATGAAGTAAAACTTCGAATACAAACCATCCTCACTAGAAATGGGCG
>JAQBSW010012817.1:0-15663 GCA_029291075.1 Eudiplozoon nipponicum
AACATAACAAAACTACCGCCAGCCGCAATGCACTGACGCGTTTCGACCTTCCATGATCATCATCAGAGTACGACGGCAAACTGACTTTCGAGGATCAAACCGCATTGAATATATATGGAAATCAAATTTAGATATGCGGCTCTCACCTCTAGCAGTCTCGCATACATTGAACTTGACTGGAAATGTCGGTTATACATACATACATACATACATATATGCATACATACATACACATATACGCACATGGAGAACTACGTCTACGTCGTTGTGAATTTGAGAACAGAATATGCTAATAATGTAGTTGTCAAGCTCTCTTCACTGAATTCTGTCCGCTACCAAATTCCTCAAATCTTACTCATTCAAGTATCTTCTGATTAGCGATTGTTGTGAATTATGATTAAGAGGCCGCTATTCTCAATAATAGAACTTGGCTGAGATTGCTAATATATATATTCTTGAAATCCAGCTATCTACCGGAGTTGTATCTGTAGATGATGTTATCTATTTATATTTGATTTCATTACGGTTCTAACAAATTTTAATCTTTTTTCAACGTTCTTACTTAAACATGTAGTTTATAATTTTCTCAACTAATACGGGCTTTATGTCATCTGAAAAGCGACAAAAAGACCACTGAATTTAGCTAATCAAAATAAAATGCACGACAGAGCAATAGATCTTATGAAGCAAGTTCTTTCCACTCAGTCTACAAATTCTGATTATGAGAAAAGACGATAAATACTTTACGGTACAAAGAAGGTAGCCCCTTCAGTCCCATTTAGAACTAGCATAAACTGGCTCGGAAGCCCTGATTAAAGCATCGCAAATGTCTCTTTAGCATTAACGAAATTCATGATAACGCTACCCGCAAAGTTTGCGATCGATAACAAGTACAATTGAAAACACCAACATGTTTCAGCTACTCACTAAAGCTTCTTGTCAGGAGTTGTCTGATTTGGCATCTTCTAAAGTATTGTTGCAGTGGAGATCAACATCTACGCTCATAAAGTTGGTTAGCCAAACCGAGAAGGAATTGTGAAAATACCAGGAATGGGCGATTATCTGACTATTACAATACATATACACGAATTTCAAAATAATACCGCAGTGGAACAGCAGCTTATCATACTTAAAACGAACAACAATCTTATTTCTTTAGTCTAGTCGAAAACCACAGAAAAACTACCACCAGTCGTGCAACTGCAACTAAAACGAGATTGGTGTTTTCTTTACCTACTAAAACTTGATTTAAAGAATTGGTATGACTCGCGAAATTAATTATTAATTAGAATATCATGCTGACTTAAAAATACTGCAAAAATTAGTCAGTATTAAATAATTTGAACCCATCTTCAAATGCTGTACCACATGGTTGGTATTACTAAGTACGTTCAGAAACACGAATTAAGTCCTTTTTCCATTACAAGTAAAGTAACCTGAATTTTAAACAAAATAATTTCACATAGAAAATCGATCACATATCTCACCATAAATTTAGCCGTTACAAATAGTTCTAAAGATACATTCTCACCGGACACATTTAATTTTTCCCGAGGAGTCATAAAAATGATTATTCTAGGAGTTTGTGGCATTAAATACTTTCAAGCATAAAGCCAACAACGGAGATCTAGACATTTGCACAGTGGACTCCAGATGATCCACATGAGAAATCGGCAAAAGTAAATAGACGCCTTCACTTGAATATGCTATCTAATAGAATTTACAGAGCCTCGGCTACTCAAATGTATTGTGGCGTAATCACGAATAGCAGCATTCAGCTATTCTCATCGTGCACTTAATTTTCGCACATTCTGACGGTAAAGGTGGTTAAGCGGCAATTTGAGCCAAAAACACGTAAACACAAGGTACACTGTTCAGTCGAAGTAGTAATACTGTATGTTAATAATGAAATAGAACAAAAATATATAATACGCGATCGAGATCAAATTATATCCCTGACAAGTATAGTCATAGTTTAGTTTGGACAATATCGTTAATTGGATGTTTTTATGTGGTTAGAATATGTTCAGTTAAACTAGTAGCTCTAAAGAACTATTATTCTCTCATACCGAGCAGGTCGATAAAAAGAGTTCAGAATAAAAGTCTCAATATGAAACTAGACACGATCAAACTTAAAATCAATTTCGGTCCATACAAAAACATTAATTTCCTATTAATGCAACAGTAAAGAATAAATAAATAATGCTGGTGCAAGGCTGTATAGCAGCAGTAATAGTGGTGGTATCAGTAGTACTAGTAACAACAGCAGTAGTAGTAGTATTATCAGTAGTAGTAGCAGCAGCAATATCACAACTAATGTTAGTAGTAGTATTGGTATTAATAATATGTAATGGGTCAGGTGTTTATATCAAGACCGCAACCTTGATTATAATAAGTATTGGTAGTTGTAGTAGTACTGGTAGTGTTACTAGTAGTCATAGCAATAGTACTATACTAACAGTTGAGTTTCTCAACTATTCTCCATAATTATTTATTTCATGCATCAAATTATATCATATAAATTAGTTTACAGAAAAAATCAACCAAAAAATTACGCACATTCCTCCATAAGCAGGCAAGTTGAAGGCAGATCTGTACGCATAGATTCGCATCAGCAGGCGAATTTCTGATGAACTGGTCGCAAGCACAGTTGAACTCGTCGATGAAAATGAAACATCAGACGTTGTTGATGGACCTAAATTAGCGGCTACTGATTCAGACAGAGGCCCGATGTTATTCCCTGAGGCTTCATTAACAGCCGGCAAAACAAGAGCACATACACCGATAAGTTGTACAAACGCCTTCTGAGAACCTGTAATTTTTTTAATATTAGTCGGACTGTCACGTCACAAGATTGAGTTGTCATTTAGTTGAACCATTATGAAAGAAAATATATAAAATAAATAAATAGTTACACTTGATAATTTTTGAAACACGGAAACCGTAGTTAGTTTTTGACGATTCAAAACATGCGCATGCAAGTGTATTAGTACCTAGTTTGTTCATTTATGAACAGGAAGACAAGTCATAGTTAGCATGAAAAACGTGGGGTCAGATTTACATACACAGATTTTATTTACTGACTACTAACTAAAATGAGCTTACACTTCGCTTTATACCTATTAAATTAGATAAGAATAGGTGGAAAATGGACCATGCAGTTGTTTTCCGGCTTCAGTTAAACACCAGTTACACTATATCTAACCAATCGCACAATAACGAAAAACTACCGTTATTCACAGGTAGTGACGTGTTTCGAGCCTCCAGCGAAGATCAAACCACAATGTATATATGAAGAAAGCAATTAGATATTCGATTCTCACCTATAGTACTCTCGCATTTATTGGACTGGAGCGCAAACGTCGGCTGCATAATTTCTATGCAGTCACAGCTATCAACACAGGTATATAAGTTCTACAAATAGACAATCATTGATTTCATGGGAGTAGGTAACAATTTAAATCAGATTGGCTAGCTTAAAATAAATACTAATCCAATTGTATCTAACCATTCGTATACATAATTGGATTGATGTTCGTTTCAAGTTCGCAAACTTGATTTAAATAATCGTTATCATTATTCACACGATCAAAGATGGTTTACTTGTAATAAATTGTTGGAATATCTTTTGCCTCAACCCATGAAAAGACAATTATAGCTATTTTCTAGTTTTTTCATAAATACGAGCCATTTATTAAAACTAGTAAAATCATAAATTTTACTCATAAATTCCTTTTTACACTCAGTTGAAAATGGCCTTGTAGTCGTTCAATGCTGCAAGAAGTTTCCTGTATTTTATTTATTAATAGAATTGCTATAATTTATTCTTGTTCTAGCAATATTATGTTGAAATAGTTCAGTCAGTTTTGGCTTTTGCATGGCTGTGTATGAGGATGAATAGTCGATAGGACTTAAGTTTTCAAGAATTATAGCATTTAACGTTTGCAGTAGATGTACACGTTTTTGGTCTGTATAGACGATCACTGATTGCTTTGCTGTTATTATCTCTAAATCCAAATGAAGCGTGTAACTCTCTCAAGACTGAACTTCAGACGCGGCCACTTTGAAAGCAATAATAACTAAGTAAGATGAAACGAAGAAAATGTGCAGAAACCTAAACATCAGTATGAATGACAGACTGTAGGGACGATTCAGCAAAAGAATAATGAAGCGTGAAATGGCCGTTTAACACGCACTTAACACTGCATACCTATGTAATACCGAGTGAATACAATGATTCACAACGCTATCCATGCGATGGTAGCTATATTCTATCGGTTGATAATATCGCAGATTTAAAGATTGTGATGCTTTACGAAATGAGCGGGCGATTTCAGAGCGGTTTGCATAAAATTCAAAGACAGCTGCAGCTAGGCGAATACGTCTGGTGATTTTACCAGAACTTTATCCTTCAAATATCGTTAGATATCCCACTAATTAGTTTATCGGCACCAAAGGGTAGTTTAAAACGGTGCTTTAAAGGAAACATTTTGCCCGACGGGAAATAGATTAACTACCTGGCCTTTTTGGGTACAACAAGGGCCTGGTAATTTTAACTGTGCTTTTAAAGAAACTGCAAAGATTAATGAGTTGCTAAACCTAAGGAATGTGCATGAAAGTATTTTTTGCAAATAAATTCTAATTTCCTCAATAAAATGGCCTATAGACTTGGAAATACCCGAATTGAAGACGACCGGGTCTGGGTCAGTCGTATCGGCAGCGTTAAATGAGTTTCGTCAGGACTTAAACGATATAATTAACCTTCGTTTGAAAGCAAACTATGATGCGGTTTCTGTTTCCGTATATTTAGGAAGTAAGCTACCGGTGAATGGCAACGCTTCTTCCTTAGTAAATATGCAAAATCTCAGTCATATTCACAGTGGTCCAATACAAGAACCTTGAAAGTCGTTAGTATATATCAAGTCCGCACTATATTCAGCCAGAGCACGAAAAACTGTTATAGGAGGATGAAAACGCACAAAATAAAGGATTAACATACGAAGTAGGCTTATTTGATGCTTCCCCCAGCTGCATCGATATACCAGTACCGGAGATCTCGTGCAGACTGATAGAGTTATTCAGTCCTCGAATCCACGTGATAAGCTCCTCGTCTGGACTTCGAAGACCAAGCCGATTAGCATTTACACCATTAGTACCTCCGATAACTGCAGGCATGGAACTGACAAAACCTAAGATGTACGAAAAGGCAAAGGACGAATACTGCATATAAAACAGTAGAAAATATAAAAACAAAGTAGTCACACGCAGTCTGTTCCATTATCGTCATCATCGATCAGCAATTAAAACGGAAAGTATTTATAGTTACGTATAGATTGTAAAAAACAGCAGGTCGACCACTCATAATGAAGACGAATGATTCAGATTAAGCTTTCGCACTGTTAGATGAGAATGATGCTTGTATAAATTCCAAAAATTTGATTTAAACAAGCGTATGTATTGAAATAATCAAACGGACATTAGTTGTGTGGAAGGAGCAGGAAGTTACTTTAATCAAGGTTGCGATCTTGATATAAACGCCTGACCCATTAATTATTTACATATGTCAGTATAAACTAAGAATTGTATAGTGTAGAAAAATCAATTCATCCAGTAGACCGGTTTCGTTCCTATTGGGAACTCATCATGTACTGGCCAGAATTTGCCGCGGACAGGGCTCGAACCTAGGCATGCCTGCTTCGGAATCTGGTGCTCTGACCACTGGAATACCCTGCCGCACACTACACTACACACAATTTTCAGTTATACACTAACTAATGTAAATTGGTTAGTCTTTTCTTCCTTTAGGTGGAGCTCTCAGGGCATTCATTTAGACACAAAGTTCCAACAAACCATCCTCAATCTGCCATTACTGAACAGACAGCACACTACAAGGGGGTATGGTATTTAAATGAGCATTTATATAATTAAACGAGCATTGGTTGCGAGGCGGTGATTCAAATTATTATAATCAAGGTTCAGTTATACACTAACTAATGTAAATTGGTTAGTCTTTTCTTCCTTTAGGTGGAGCTCTCAGGGCATTCATTTAGACACAAAGTTCCAACTAACCATCCCCAATCCGCCATTACTGAACAGACACCACACTACAGCATTTATATAATTAAACGAGTATTGGTTGCACGGGAGGTGATTCAAATTATTATAATCAAGGTTGCGATCTTGATATAAGCACCTGAGCCATTAATTACTTACATATGTCAGTATAAAATAAGAATTGTATAGTGTAGAAAAGGCAATTCATCAAGTAGACCGGTTTCGCCCTTATTGGGACCTCATCATGTACTGGCCAGAATTTGGCGCGGACAGGGCTCTAACCTGGGTAAGTCTGCGGCAGGGTGGCTCAGTGGATAGAGCATCAGATTCCGAAGCAGACGAGCCCAGGTTCGAGCCATGTCCGCGGCAAATTCTGGCCAGTACATGATGAGATCCCAATAAGGACGAAACCGGTCTACTGGATGAATTGCCTTTCCTACACTATACAATTCTTAGTTTGTACACGTATATGTAAGTAATTAATGGGTCAGGTGCTTATATCAAGACCGCAACCTTGGATAAAATAAACTTTGACTCAGTTGGAACGGATCTCTCTCCAAAAAGTCGCGGTAACGAGCTCATGCAGATTCCTCTTAGCTTTCATTCAACCAAAATTAAATAGCTACAAAAGGAGATACACGATTTAAAGAAGTTGACTATTCCTTCATTTAATGCCATAAAAAAAATCGAGAAGTCACTTCAACGTTAACAGTGGTAGAATGGCCAGAGCGTAAAATCTGAATAGTTCATTACGCACCGACGCTACTCCCAATTCAGTAAACTATTTTAAAAAGTTTACTAGCCTTAGTACGATTCCCTCCGTTTCGCAGAAATTGGCGGGATCTGACTCCAACGCTTAATCGTCTTGATACATGATGAAGCTTGCGGTACGCCAAATTTTATAGCATCCCATATGCTGTCAGCAATGTTATGGATTGTAATTTACGGGGTCCAACGGCAGCATAAGATACCATGGAAACTTGCACTGTAATGTAATTCCTTTTAAGCATTCGTACTCTGGATCTTATATTGGGAGCCGTGTGCAACGGAATTTTGAACGGATTCGAGCTAAAGACCGTCCCCATTTCAGCACTGATGGTACACATTTTATCCAGTATCATTTGACGCCTTATATCCCGGCGTACTGCGAATCAGCAAGGTGTTAAAGCGATATTGATGAGGGGAGCGCAAGCATGTCAGATATAACCGTTAGAGTATATATTATTGATGTTACGGAACATAGCTTGTTTATAGCGTGTACGTTCTCATAAAGGCAGCAAGGATGACTGCATAGCCGCAGATTACTCACCGATTTCTGCTATTAAAATAGCGTTAAGTTAAAATATAGCCTTGGCTATACGTGACATGACTGATTAACGAAGAGCGTACACGAGTGGTAAGCTATAAATTTACGTCAGGCCGTTATTAGGTTCCGTGTGTGCACCTGCTTTACAGCCATTAGCTTTCTAGGTACTTGTTGCTAGCCAAGTGGCGAGTGAATAAAAACATAAGCTTGACGCAACTAATGAGCAGCGTCAAAGGGTAACAAACTTGTAATTGTACGCTACCGACAGTTTCGGGATCATAACCTGTCAATTACATGCAAAACGCAACAATCCGTCATATATTGCAAAAGGCCTGCTTAGGCATGATTTGATTCGTCATCAGAGTTACCTGGTGGATTGTGATGCTCATACTTAATATGAAGTAAAAGAGACTTCCAGTACCACGTGTAACCACAGAGTTACTGGAATCAATGGCCACCTTTTTAAATTTTCTACGCTTAGTGAAATAAATATTTAGATAAATCCGCACAATCTAGAGGAAAGAAATGTTATACACGAGCGAAGGAGTGCCGTTTTTTACCTATCTCCTAAAAATTGATAACTTTACCGTTAAATCATTCTGTTAGCATTCGTAGAATTCGTTAAGACCCAGAAGGAAGAAGTAGGTATATCATGGCAGTATTTCAACTGGGAATTTGACAAATGGAGAAAAGTCATGACCTAAGCCGCACGTAATGCTGAAAATATCCGTTGCCCAACATCGATCTTTGACACAACGAAGCAGCATACGATTCTGTGTCACGTAAAATTTTACAGTAAGCTATGCTTAATAATCGCGTTACAGCAAAACGTTTTATACCTTGAAGCTTGGTATAGTGATAGATCGGCCTATATTTCCACTAGAAATAGTCATTATGAATCTTATTTTTATTAACTCTGACGTTCGACAAGTATGTCTCGTTGCTCCCATCCTGTTTAATTTTGACTTTACTAAGATCACTGCAACACTTACTGGAGAAGAAATATGTAGTAGCGGCCAGTTTGCTGACCTCGAATATGCTGATGATGCTGTTTTTATAGAAAAACAAGACGAGCTCTAGATAGTCATAAATTATGCCTATCATTCCATGAGTCTCGAGGCAACTATAGAACAGTTGTGACACAAATCGCAAATTATTTAAACCATTTCCACGCGTTCGAAGTCCTTCATAGAATATCTAGATGTTTCGCACAATAATATTTAAGCAGAATTAACATGACATCACAGCTAGACCATCGGCGCTTGTAGATTTGCATTCGACGTTTGCAAATTGAGGGTATGGTTTAAACTAACTAAGGGACCGATATTGAGAAATTAATTTTAAACAATTTAAACTATGTTCTAGTCATCCGAAACGTAGAGCCACTTTCACGTCTTTAAAGAAACAACACGCGATTAATATTCATACCTTGAGATGTTACAGAAGGAAGCATTAAAGCATGAGAAGCAGAACTTGAAACCTCACGACCGCTGATCGCTTGCCCAACAACCTGGTCTGTGTATTTAAACTTTACATTTGGTGCAATCGTACCAGACGACTGTTGTAAAACTGTAAGTCCATCCGTAGAGTTAGTCGAATTGTCCAACCTTTCAGAAGGCGAACTAATATCAACAGCAGCTTTTTGTGCTAATGGTTTAGGCTCAGTCGGCACCGACGCTGTTTGAGTTGACAAATTCATTTTCGTATTAGAATTCAATCCCAACACGCTAGCAGCAAGACCAGCATGCATCCAAGTCGGCAAGTTGCCCTTTAAACCAATGCACATATACGCGCAAAAGATAAAAATTATTTTTCTCGTTAACATTTAACTTAGTTTTACATACATGCATGCATAGAAAAAACTTATATGCATAAGAACACACATACATACATAAAATCAAACATACATGCATATATACATTCATTCATAAAGAAATAATAGCAAAGAAACATTAATACATGCATACATACACATAAGCAAATACAACGACATAAAAACATACATATATACATACCTACATACATGCACACATACATACAAACAAACAAGCAAGAAAACAAATACACATTTATACCTTCATAAACCCATACATACATACATACATACATACATACATACATACATAGATACATACAAACATACAAACACAAAAACATACATACATACAAACATACATACATACATACATACATACATACATACATACATACATACATACATACATACAAACATACAAACATACAAACATACAAACATACAAACATACAAACATACAAACATACACATACAAACATACAAACATACAAAAAACATAAAAACATACAAACATAAAACATTAAAACATACAAACATACAAACATACAAACATACACCTACAGACATACAAACATACAAACATACAAACATACAAACATACAAACATACAGACAAACATACATACATACACACATACATACATAAATACATACATACAAACATACATACATACATACATACATACATACATACATACATACATACATACATACATACATACATACATACATACATACATACATACATACATACATACATACATACATACATACATACATACATACATACATACATACATACATACATACATACATACATACATACATACATACATACATACATACATACATACATACATACATACATGCATACATCACATACATACATACATACATACATACATACATACATACATACATACATACATACATACATACATACATACATACATACATACATACATACATACATACATACATACATACATACATACATACATACATACATACATACATACATACATACATACATACATACATACATACATACATACATACATACATACATACATACATACATACATACATACATACATACATACATACATACATACATACATACATACATACATACATACATACATACATACATACATACATACATACATACATACATACATACATACATACATACATACATACATACATACATACATACATACATACATACATACATACATACATACATACATACATACATACATACATACATACATACATACATACATACATACATACATACATACATACATACATACATACATACATACATACATACATACATACATCCATGCATACATACATGCAGCACATACAGCACATACATAAATATGTTTATCCCATGTATTCTATTCAAATTTGTGGATTACCGTCTACTATTTGTTATAAAGCATGACAATTCCCTTTAGTTAATTTTACAGGTGTATTATATTAAATATTATTATATACGACCAAATGGAGAATAGGCTTTAATACGATAAACTATACATTTTATTCAGATTCCAATGCGTAGAATAAATACTATAGATAGAATGGTAAAATTCCAACATAATATATCGGTGAAAAAGTATATTGGTTACAGTACTTTGTTCTTCAAAAGCATAGGCTGTAATTCTTATTTTATGTACATACTTTTATCGATTTAAACGTTTTGATATTAGTTTTACGACATATTTAGACTGAAAAACTAACTTGGTAACCGGTTAAAATCGGTTTCGTAGTAGCGTAATTTGTTTCGTTTGCAGTTGACAGCATTGGAACGGAAGATTGTTGAATATTAATAGATGATGCACTGCTACTAATAGTAGAAGAAGATTTTGCACTAAAAGAATCTGCATTGCTCTTACGATCCACTAATATCGAAGGAGCATAGTTTGAAAGTGGTAAACTTGGCATCGTCGCTTCTTTTCCATGGTAATTTTTACTGACAAGAGATGATCCGATTGAACTACTCTGACAGGAAATGGTGAATTTATCCTTCGAAAATTCAGACGATGGCTGACTGTTCAGCAAAGTCCTTCTGATCGGACCACGAGGATCCATTGCTGACGACCTGGTCACAGCATTTGACATTTTGTTCGTCGTATCAGTGTGAGCAATGTCGTTTGAATTTGATGATGTACTGCTAACATTTCAAAAAAATAAATAAGATATACAACCAGAAGTACTTTTATAAGAATGTACAAGGAATCGTAATTGATTCACATCACGAATTACGAAATAATTTTAAATTGCGATCAACTAGCCCAATAAAATTGTAGTGGGACGTCCGACGGGCCATGTCTAGTCTTAAAGTCATTGTTATTTTTCCTCTTATTGACATAAAAGAGATCTGAATATTCATCCTTTTTGCACCATTTGCCGTTTTTACATGAGATAATTTCAGGAAAACCAATGAGAAAGCGACGCACGATGCTACCTGCACATCATAGTAAAATTCTTGTCATCAAGCGCGTAAATGTTTCCGCAACTCTTGTTGGTCATCATATAGTCATGTGGATAAAGAACGGTTCTTTAATAGTGTGACTTCAGACTTTAGTGGAGCCCATTGTGCATTTACGTATAACGCCAGAAATAATCCGTTCATAAGATCATTTGGCCGAAACGAATCAATGATCAGGAAAAAAAGAGAATAAACATAAATATTTTTCATAATTTTTTGATAGATAATTTTCACGTAAACATTCTAGAACTAGTTAATATTTCTGTATTTCCAGAAAAATTTAAACACTTAGATTTACCGTCGTAATAATTCAGTTTTGTTAAGGTTTCTGCCAGTTGATTGCCACAATTCAATGTATAAGAGCAACATTTACTAGCCAGCCTATTCTATCCGGCCAGGCATAGATGTATCAGACCTGTCAAACCGATAGGATGTCTGGGACACTGTTATGTTGGTTGCTTATACATCATGTACTCGAACAATTCCATTAGATATAAAAGCAAAACAATTAAATAATAATTGATCGCGCGGGTGGTGGTAACATTACTAAATCAATTTTGCGAGCTTGAAATAAACACCAATCCCATTGTATTTCACCAGTCGTGGGACAACAAAGCAAAACTACCACCAGTCGCACGCACTGACGCGTTTCGACCTTCCTTGATCATCATCAGAGTACGACGGCAAACTGACTATCGAAGAGCAAACCGCATTGAATATATATGGGATTGGTGTTTATTTCAAGCTCGCAAACTTGATTTAAAGAATTGTTACCACAACCTGCGCAATGATTTATTGTTAAATTGTATTGCCTATAAATGTATATGTTGTGAAAGCTACAAACAGTTAATGTTCGCGACAGCATAGAAATTGTGCAGCCGACATTTCCAGTCAAGTTCAATGTATGCGAAACTGCTAGAGGTGAGAGCCGCATATCTAATTTTGCTTTCCATATATATTCAATGCGGTTTGATCCTCGATAGTCAGTTTGCCGTCGTACTCTGATGATGAACATGGAAGGTCGAAACGCGTCAGTGCGTTGCGGCTGGCGGTAGTTTTGTTATGTTGTTCGACGACTGGTTTAATACAATGGGATTGGTGTTTATTTCAAGCTCGCAAACTTGATTTAAAGAATCCCGGTAGATGTCGCAACCAAGATGAGGGAGACACGCACATTCATCATGATATAATTAATGACAACAGCGATAAATGTGTCACATTTCAATGTAACTTTTCTAGCCAAAAGGCTGGAATGTGCCAAAACAGAGAAGAGGAGCAGATTATAGGTATTTCTGTCTTCAAAATCTACATCAACAATATATATATATATATATATATATATATATATATATATATATATATATATATATATATATATATATATTATAACCTATAAGATTTTATTCCATAAAATATATAAGGACGCCCGCAAAGCACGACTGAAATATCAACCATCGATAAGAAAAAGACGACTCAGTAAAAACATAAAACAGACAGAACTTACTCAGTGTTAGACCTTGGCATAGGAACCACAAGTATAGCACCGTACTGAGCTGTCAACGGAGTAGGAATTGTCAAAGCAGCTGACTCAAATTTGGACAGTTTGTTGATTCCTATCTTCCCAGCGTCATCACTAGCACTCACTCCAATCGAAACAGACGGGGTAAAACACGCAGTTGTTGACGGGCAATACCACGAGCATCGCACCACCGCGTAGGGTGATAGGTGATCTGGTCTCTCTTCGAGATCTAAATCCTCAGAATAGTTGTAAAGATATACCTAATGAAAAAAAGTGAACGCACATGTAGAAAACAACATAATAAGTGAAGGTTTTAATGCAGGCAGCTATGAGAGAAATGACATCTTATCATGAACTTAAAAATATAGAATAATTATCCGAAAAACTTGTGACCAAATAAAAAATTTGTATGAGAACCAAGCATAAAAGTAGAATGGATATTCAGGTTGGTTTGTCGACTATTATTTGGATCAATTATACAACCGAAATTAATTAAAATAAAAGAGACAAAAACACAGCTCAATTTTCCCTGTTGATGTAAACCTTTAACTGACATATTCAAAGAAAAGCAATCAAAGCAATTTAAAGACATCCCCACCATGATATCTATACGATCAGTCGTAAAAAAATTTTTTGTGTATCTGCAAAGACCAGTGCATAGGTATGTCGTATAAGAGGCTTAAGACAAGGAAAAATCAGCACCTTCCAAAAAAAATTGATCTTCACAGAACAAGCAAGTCACAAACGTATCCTAACAGATAATTTTGTCAGTAATAATTGCATTTCTTTTTTATGCTAGGTTAACTCTGGAAAATGCACATAACCTCCAAATCTATTGCAATTAATAAGGCTAACCTTAATTTTATTGTCCAAAAGACACAAAACAAATCAGACATGATTGAAATAGAGAAAGCCATGACAAATTTTCAAAAATAGATGTCTGAAAAATAACGCATCGGATTTTTTCGACATAGAAAATAAGGAAATGGATTAGAGAGACATGATTAGCTATTTTTCCCTGACTCTTTTTCATTTGTTAACACAAAAGCGACAAAAATCTATGATTCTAATTGGTTAACGGACATGCAATAATCCAGAATTGAAATCAACCATTGAATGTGCAGGTGGTGATATCAACACCTCTAGTCCAGATCGCAAACTTAAAATACACACCAATTCAATTTAGTTTAAGCAATGGCGCAATCTGGCAAACAGTCGCTAGTTGAGCGTACTGACACATTTAGACCTACTCTCAAGACAACGCGACAAAAAATTCACTAACGCGGATCAAACCGCAATGAGTAAATTGGTCATGGATAATAATAGATGCAGCTCTCACCAGTAGCAGTTCCGCATATACTGTACAAGACAGCATATCGGCAGTATAATTTTCAAGCGAGCACAAGTACGAAATGTTAACAGTTTTTTCCACATATATGCAAGAAATACTAAAAAATTATCAATGTGACCGCGAGATGTCGATTTTTTAAACCACGTTTGAAAACCTAAAATAAAACCAATCTTATTTTATTTAAAAAGTAATTTAAAAAATATTAAACATATACGCAATACTCGTCAGTCGGATTGTTGTCATGATATAATGACGACCGCAAAAGATATAAATATGTCAGTACGTGTGGCTGACGGTAGTTTTACGTGGTTTGCGACAACATAAATAAAACGGAATTGGTGGTAGCATCAAGTAGGAACACTTGGTGTAACTAATTTTGCAATTCTATATTATTTATTGCGCGTTAAATGAGAAGTTAGTACAAATTAGACCTGAAATACTATGCTATGATTAGCAATGTACGTAGAGGCGACCCAGCAGTCGTAGCCGACACTATTTGGTTAAGAAAGGTGTAACGAAAAACTGGGCCAATCTCCTACGCGTATGCGCATTAAAGTATTAGTAGTGAATGACGCATCAAATTCAACTGACTATATATAAAACGTACCATAACTGTAGAGGATACGAAAATTATGATCTGTGAAATGCAACTATTCGAAGCCCCAGGACTAATACTCCTTATTTTCACTCACATTAGTATTCCTTACAGTAGCATTGTTTAATAATTCAGCAATCATTGCTAGCGGGGTGGTGATAAAAATTCATTAAATCTCGTTTGCAAGCTTTAAATGAACACCAATACAAATGCATTTAACCAATCCAACAGCGCAGCAAAACTACTGCAAGTTCATAATAGTTGGCATCTCCGAATACGACGAAATTTAACCTATCTTTAAAA
This sequence comes from Eudiplozoon nipponicum, assembly GCA_029291075.1. NCBI lineage: Eukaryota > Metazoa > Platyhelminthes > Monogenea > Mazocraeidea > Diplozoidae > Eudiplozoon > Eudiplozoon nipponicum. The sequence continues at coordinate 15,447 of JAQBSW010012817.1, forward strand.
CCTTAGTTTTGGTACCTTTTACATCGTGGTACATATTACATATAATCAGTCGGCTTTGAAGTCGCATTCCAAAGATTTTATATGTAGTTAACCAAATTACTGCTTCAATAGGCACTCGTATAGGAGACTTTACTATTCATTTGTCCCACATTTCTTGACCAAATATATCAAGGGTATAGGGGCGTAGTCACAGCTCCTACTGATGAAACACGAGATC
>JAQBSW010012818.1:0-15659 GCA_029291075.1 Eudiplozoon nipponicum
ATATATGCTGGAAATATTGATATTTATAAAAGATGTAGGAAGAACCTTCATGGTTTCTTATATGCTTATCTATTTATGCATAATATATAAATGTGGAATTATATATAGATGGATGTTTTTATAAGATTTGGGTGTACATATAATTATAAATTTGTAAATAAATAAAATTTAAATTAATATAAAATGTTACTAATTTATATATATATATATATATATATATATATATGATATATATATATATATATATATATATATATACATGGTTTGACACGGATATTTAAATGGAGAAATTAAATTATACAGGATATGAGCATTAATGTGTATTTGGTTGAGAGACGTTTCGTTAGTGAAGGTTCCGTATTCGGTCTTGTCCAAACGATAGAACAATATTATATATTCTTTCATCAGTTTTATTAACCTCTACCTCTGTCTATAACCTATTGCAAACAGGATGGGATTAGGTAAACTGGGGTATTTGAGGATTACTGCAATATTGAAATCAAAATTTTGTTGATCTTTCTATGCGTCCGGAACAGCAATTAAAAAATATAGACATCATGGATAGGCGTGTATGTCAATCCATTAGGTTTGCTTATAGTTATTCGATAAATGTCACTTTAGTAGAATAGGTTGTTGTGTGCGGGGAGGGGAACAGGGATAGATTTTTGTTTACATTTGAGTATTAGAGACTAAGAATGAAGACCGGATATTAGGAAGAAAATTTAAAAAAAATACTTTTGGAATTAAAATGAATATAAATATATCTGTATTGAATGAGGATACGACATTTGCCACAAGTTGTGTTTTATTGCTGTGCGTATTGTGTTAACCCTGAAGATGGGACTGGAAATTAAGAAAAAGAAGAGTGTATAATCTTGTTACAATGTCATTTTCAGACAATCAGCTGATGGAAGGCTTAAAAAAGAAGGGACAAGTGAGAACCCATCCATCAAGGCCAATAATCAGAGCACCTGCAAATGTACAACATTAAAGATTTTACCGACCTAAGAGTGCTATCAACTGTCCCGCACAAGAAAAACGCGCTCAAATGCACAACACTGCACTGCACAAAAAGTTTCGACATTTACGGCCACAATTTTCTTTCAGAATTACAGAAGATTTATATAGTCCTAGCTGTAGCAATGCTACGATCAGTTTTATTATTGTACCGTCCTATTATCCCACATTCTTGACCAAAATATATAGTGATTAAAGAGCATAATACCGGCTCCTACTGATGAGTCGCCAGTAAGCACGAAACGAATGTGCATGAGATTATACTTTCCGTTCATGCTGCCTTTGGTTTATCCTTCTGTTGACAACTGAATTAATTTGTTACTAGGTTCGCAACACCCAATACATACTTGCATATATATTAGCTCTTCGCAACAAACAGTATTTAAAAGTTTTATTATTGTCTATGTTGATTAATTGATCATTTTAGAACTCTTTCTAAATTAAATTAGTATTACTACTTCTATAATTATAAATTAATTGTCACATATTGAAAGCCTATTTTAGACATAGAAAAGCGAAGTTCTGAAATGGTTGTTTCGGAATATGTTTCCCTGTCTAGATGACATGTATCTGGCATAGTTTTAGTTATTTTAATGGTATATTATTATGTTTCACGTAACTGACACGTTTATTAATAATTCTATCGGGGATACTAGTATTACATTCATTCGTCCCGGTGATTATTCATCGTACATATCATCTGTTTTTATATTCTCTAATGTTGTTCTATATATCCTTTGTTCATTGTCAATTTATAGGCACATTTTATTATGCAGATAATTAGTAAATTGCCTCACACATGCTTATAGGTAATTATCGTTTGATTCTCTTGTTAATATTGTTCATTATTTAACATGGATTGTACATAAAATTCTATGTTTTCGCATGTGTATTCTTCGTTAAAATAACATTGAGTCACTACGCCATATAAGGTTACGTTCGACCTAGACAGTATAAGTAGCCTGCGTTTTACAGGCTACGTTATACATAACAGTAGTGGCACCTTGTGTAGCAGTCCTCTATACAGGAGAAAGCTCGTTAATATATATATATATATATATATATATATATATATATATGGTATATCAATATCAACGTGGCAAGATAGATATATCTGTAGGTAGTCATGACTTATGAATTCGGTCATTTTATGTAGGCGTTTACAGAGATTTAAAAAAATCTATGTAAGATACAACGGAAAACTGAAACGGTTAATTATTTCTAATACATTACCAAGTTTAACCGGACTACAAACATGACCAGTTTGAGATGCATTTCATGAGTAACAAAGCCTAACATGACGTTTCCGTTTTTTGTAAGACATATGACAGCTTGAATTAATCTTTTACCGGCATTTTAGACGGTCCAAAGTCGTAAATCAGTTTATTTGCATAGAAAAATTTACTGAACGATGATGATGATGATGATGATGATGATGATGATGATGCATATGACACTCATTATTCAAAGTATCCTAGCTTGAATGTTTATCCATCTGCGAAGCTGGCGTTTCGTTGTTATACTCTTGCTTACATGCACGCAGAGATGCTTAAGAGCAGATGTTCAAAATGAGTGCTTTCATTCTTTCTAATTAACTGTACTCTATCTGCAAAATCGTCGATTCGATACTTTTTACATCATCGGTGCATATGCTACATTGTGACTATCTTCTGAAGATGCCTTGGTTAATTACTTATTTTAATTTAGCACTATTATTACTGTAGCACACAAATGCAAAATTTATTTCACAGTCCATGTCACTTGATGAAATTTAAAGTGGATTTGCGGCATAGCTGTAGATAATCCGGGATACGTGAAAGGCATACGTCAGTGATTTAATCTTGTCTTTAATGATGACTTATGAATAACATCCTCGTTGTCTATCAACTAATTTTTTGCTCGTCTCGCCGTATGTAATGCATAACTATCGATTATTCTAGAACAGAATCAGAGCCATTCAGACTAAGAATAACTAGCAAATGTACAACATTTGTACAACTGGTTTCAAAAGTAATACTGAAACCCAGTACGAATTCTGGGAGTTCTATAAAGCAAAAATAAAGCAAATAAATTGGAATTGCCAAAGCTGTTATTTGCGATATTCTCAATTTACATTATAAAATGGCAACAAAAAATTGGCACATATAGTGTGCATAAACTGGTAACCGTGCGTAAGAGTGTTCATGTGAATTAATGCATATTTCAGTTAAATACTGTTTGTTGCGAAGAACTAATATATATGCAATTATGTATAAGGTTTTGCGAACCTAGTAACAAATTAGTTCAGTTGTGACCAGAGAGGGATAACCAAAGGCAGCATGAACGGAAGTATAATCTCATGCACATTCGTTTCGTGTCTTACTGGCGACTCATCAGTAGGGAGCTGGTATTATTCCTTTAATCACTATATATTTGGTAGAAGAATGTGGAATAATAGGACGGTTGGTATCATGTACCGACTCGGAAAACATAGTGTTAGTATCCGGTACTCATCGATTTCAAAAGGTATCAGTTACCAACACAATAGCAATAGTGTTAGTATCCCTTACCGACTCGGTATATATATTATATAGTGAGTTAGCATTGAAGTCGCATTGTCGTTGACTTTAGATTATGTTAGCTTCACTATTACAGGTTTACACATTCGTCTAGGAGATTGTACCGTCCTATTATTCCACATTCTTCTACCAAATATAGTGGTTAAAGGGCGTAATACCGGCTCCTACTGATGAGTCACCAGTAAGCACGAAACGAATGTGCATGAGATTATACTTTCCGTTCATGCTGCCTTTGGTTAATGCATATTTGTTTGTCACCATTTTAGCAATATGTTAATCTAATCAAAATATCTAGTGGGTGTAGGGCGTAGCACAGATTCCTGCTGATGAATCACAAGTAAACACGAAACACGTCTGTACATAATGTTACATCGGTTGTTTAGTCTGATTTTGGTATAACTTTCTGGTCCTTTTTAAACTAATTTGCTAACAGGAATGCACTTCCTACTACAAAATTGCAAATATATTAGGTCTACTTTAGGAGATTGTACCGTCCTATTCTTCCACATTCTTCTACCAAATATATAATGGTTAAAGGGCGTAATACCGGCTCCTACTGATGAGTCGCCAGTAAGCACGAAACGAATGTGCATGAGATTATACTTTCCGTTCATGCTGCCTTTGGTTTATCCTTCTGGTCACAACTGAACTAATTTGTTACTAGGTTCGCAAAACCTAATACATACTTGTTGTAACTGATGTCGATCAAGGCCAAGGTGTATGGATATGAGAATGGCAAATATGTTTGATAGTAGTAATTCACAGCCACGGTGATATTTGGTCTATCCAAAATTCCATTGTGTTGGTATCTTTCAAAGGATTGGAATATATATTTTATAAAGTCAATTGGCTATGAAGTCGCATTTTCGAAGACTTTATGTGAAGTTATCTCAACTTCTGCTTGAATACACATTCATATATGGTCCTATTTGGATTACTTTGTAACTAAGTACGCAATATCTAATAAAAAACCGCATACATACTGGCTCTTCACTACAAACGAAATATTATCAAATAAATTATTTACGAGTAATATATACGAAAAACGTATTTCATATCATAATTTTTCAATAAATTCTCTCAAATAAAGTACTACATACTTAAGTAACTATTAATAAAAATTTCCAGGAATAAATGAAATTCTGCACTCTTCAATTTTGTAGGAACGCGAGTATCAAGATAATGCATATTCATACTACCACTCCCATGGGCGAAAATAAAACGAAATTGTGCTAGATACGGGAAGCATATAATTCTCGTTTTCTCCTTTTGTAGCTACAAATGAACATATTAAACGGTCATCGATTGCGTGGTTGGTGGTAAAATTTCTTTAAATCAAGTTTGCGAGCTTGATGTATACACCGATTCAATTTTATACGACCAGTTGTCGAACATCATAGCAAAACTACCATCAGTCACACGAGACTATTAGAGGTGAGAGACGCATATCTAATTTTCCTCTTCAAATGTATGAATTGCGGTATGACCATCGCAAGTCAGTTTGCCGTTAATCTCTGAGGTTGATCATTGAAGGTCGAAACGCGTATATACGTGTGACTGACGGTCGTTTTGCTATGTTGTTCGACGACTGGTTAAATACAATGGGATTGGTGTAAACTTTAAGCTCGCAAACTTGATTTAAATAATTGTTATCTAAATTTGATTTCCATATATATTAAATGCGGTTTGATCCTCGATAGTCAGTTTGCCGTCGTACTCTGATGATGATCATGGAAGGTCGAAACGCGTCAGTGCGTTGCGGCTGGCGGTAGTTTTGTTATGTTGTTCGAAGACTGGTTAAATACAATGTGGTCGGTGTTTACTTCAAGCTCGCAAACTTGATTTAAAGCATTGTTACCACCACCCACGCAATCTTTTATTGTTAAATTGTATTGTCTATATATGCATATGTGGCGAAAGCTGCAAACAGTTAATGTTCGTGACTGCATAGAAATTGTGCAGCCGACATTTCCAGTCAAGTTCAATGTATGCAAGACTGCTAGAGGTGAGAGCCGCATATCTAAATTTGATTTCCATATATATTAAATGCGGTTTGATCCTCGATAGTCAGTTTGCCGTCGTACTCTGATGATGATCATGGAAGGTCGAAACGCGTCAGTGCGTTGCAGCTGGCGGTAGTTTTGTTATGTTGTTCGACGACTGGTTAAATACAATGGGATTGGTGTTTACTTCAAGCTCGCAAACTTGATTTAAAGAATTGTTACCACCAACCGCGCAATCTATTATTGTTAAATTGTGTTGCTTATATATGTATATGTGGCGAAAGCTGCAAACAGTTAATGTTCGTGACTGCATAGAAATTGTGCAGCCGACATTTCCAGTCAAGTTCAATGTATGCGAGACTGCTAGAGGTGAGAGCTGCATATCTAAACTTGATTTCCATATATATTCAATGCGGTTTGATCCTCGATAGTCAGTTTGCCGTCGTACTCTGATGATGATTATGGAAGGTGGAAACGCGTCAGTGCGTTGCAACTGGCGGTAGTTTTGTTATGTTGTTCGACGACTGGTTAAATACAATGGGATTGGTGTTTACTTCAAGCTCGCAAACTTGATTTCAAGAAATGTTACCAACACCCACGCAATCATTTATTTTTAAATTGTTACCACCACCCGCGCAATCAATTATTGTTAAATTGTATTGCCTATATATTTATATGTGACGAAAGCTGTAAAAAGTTAATGTACGCGACTGCATAGAAATCGTGCAGCCGAAATTTCCAGTCAGGTACAACGTATGTGAAACTACTAGAGGTGAGAGCCGCATATCATATTTTGCTTTCCATATATGTATTGCAGTTAGATCCTCACTGGTCAGTTTTCCGTCGTACTCTGATGATGATTATGGAAGGTGGAAACGCTTCGGTCCGTGTGACTGAAAGTAGTTTTGCAATGTAGTTCGACAATTGGTTAAGAACAATTGGATTGGTGTTTACTTAAACCACGCAAACTTGATTTCAAGAAATAAACATGTTACATTTTGGAACAGCAAAACAAGCCGAATTTTAAAACGGGGAAAGAGTGTTACATTTAGAAACATCCAGTCATGCATCTGCATCACCTTCAGTTTAGGCTCAACTGGCAAACATGTTTTTTCTGCCTGCAAAATTCTGGTTGAAGCTGTTCATGAAGTTATAGTTTGTTTATTTCTCTGCATAGAATACCTGAAATTAAATATCTGATAAAAATGCGCGTAGGTTTTCACTAACTACAGGCGCGTATTCATCATTTTGTTTGATGCAGGTATTTAAATGTCATCTTTCGACACTAGTTATAAGCCACCCGGTCAAACGGCCTATGTTCATCATCATTATCACTATTACGGACAGCGATACGAAAGCCGTTAGTAAATGATGTTTCATTGTCATTTAACAATGAGAAAAACGAAAAAAATTAAATTAAGAAGGAAAAATTATCTTGAATAAAAAAATAATTAATATTAAAATCTAAGCTGAAATAATACTAACTTAGAATAAATTTTTAATGAGAATGATTAATGACGGGGAGGATATTGGTAATATGAATATATTTACCAAGATAACACAAAGAAAAGTTGATAGACAACCTGCAAATGTATTTTGATAATTAAAAATAGAGTGTGTGTGTGTGTGTGTGTGTGTGTTAAATTGACAATCTTTAAATCATGCATCTGCACCACTTTCAATTCGAGCTCAACTCTCGAAAAGGTTTTTTCTGATTGCCTAAATCGGTCTTCTATTTCATAAATTTCCAACTCATTGCCTTTATTTCATTTAATTTCAGTTACGTCATTTTTCATGGAGTAAATAAAACAAATAGCCCAACGCATACAAAGGCTAAATTGTTATTCAGCCAGTCTAGTCACACTTAGATGAACATAACAGTAACGGAAATGCACAAACACACATGTTACACGCGACTATCTAGTGAAAGATCCGTCTGAAGTTTAAATAATATGGCCAGAGGAAGTACCGCGCTTGGTTCATTAGTTTGGTTTTATAAAACTGGTGAGGATGGACTGGATGGATGGATGAATTAGGCTGCTGATAAAGGCAGCCGAAATATTTTGGTAAAGAAAGAAAACTACTGGAAAAAGAGAATTTGCGTTAGTCAAAACGCAGATCAGGTAAATTATTTCATTATGTTTGTACATTAAAGGCAGTATCTGGTTCAATGACGTGTTGTACAATTGCAAACATGTATTCCAAATATGAGTTGAAACAATCGATTACATAACTAAATGAACAATGGTTGCGCGGGCGTTGATAACACTTGCTATAATCAAGGTTGTGATCTAGATATAAACACCTGACGCATCATGTACAAACATTTGTCAGAATAAACTAAGCATTGTATGGTATTGAAAAGGCAATTCATCCAGTAGACCGGTTTTGAATTCATCACGTACTTTCGGCGACAAATTCTGGACAGTGCGTGATGAGTTCCTAACAAGGACGAAACTGATTTACCGCATGATATGCCTTTTCAGCACTATACAATGCTTTTTTTATATTGACAAATGTATGTACATAATTAGGTAGGAGTTTATACCATGATCACAACCTCGTTTACATAAAAAGTTTTACTATTACTATTAACCGTCTATTCAATTCGCCGTCGTACTCTGATGATGATCATGGAAGGTCGAAACCTGTTTGTGCGTACGACTGGTTATATTTTTGTTATGTTATTCAACGACTAGTTAAATACAAATGGATTGGTGTTTACTTCAAGCTCACAAACTTAATTTAAATAATTGTTACCACCCCCGCGCAATCAATTAATGCTTTATTGTTTTGTTTATATAAATGGAATATTCATGTAGAAATTACTTGATCTGCGTTTTGACTACCACAGGCTGGATTACAGTAGTTATTTTTTCAAGGTAATTCGATGGCTTTTGGTGGCAATCTTCTTCAGTTCACTCATCATTACAATATTTAAAAACAAACTAATGAAGCAAGTTTTTTATACATGTCATGATGATTGAACTGAAAAAAAACGAGTTATATTGACGAAACAAAACAACTGGATTTCGGCCTGTGTTAGTCAATAAGCAGATCAGATAATTTTGATTAATCCAATTACGCAATTTTCCATTCTATCAAGTAAAAAATTTGAATCAAGCTTGCGTGCTGTGGATAAACACTGATCTCCTATATATACGCATATATAAACTAATCAGTATCAGCATTGCATAAGGCAACGAAAGCAATTCATCCAGTAAACCGGTTTCGTCATTATTGGGAAATCACTAAGTACTTTGGAGAATTTTCCATTCAACACGGCTCAAAATGTAGTACATTTTCTTCGTAATCTGGTTGTCTATACATTGTGCTACACTGCCGCACATTACCAATATTTGCAATTATATACTAATTGATTCGTTAAATCAAGATTTCAAGCATGATATAAACACCAATACCACTGTAGTTAATTGGTCAATCAACATAACCGAACTGCCGTCAATCAAACTTACTCACGGGTTTCGACCTTCCACGATCCTCATCAGAGTACGACATTCAGCTTTCCATTGTTCCTTGAACAAATATATTACTGGGTAAAGTGCGTAGTACCAGGTTCCGCAAATGAGTTGGCATTAAGCGTGAAACGTATGCTTAAATGTGATCATACTTTTTGTTTATGGTGACTGGTTTATTCTTCTGGTCCTATTTTAATTAATCTTTTGCCAGGTATGCAACACCTAATACACACCTGCATATATATTAGTTTTCCTCAACAGACAGTATATAAAATATGAAAATCACTATCAGTCCCAAGAATCGGCGCTCTTTGACATTCGGTGTTTAACCTCAGAACACGACACCTAACTGACTAGTGAGGATAAAAAAAATGCGTAGATAATGTATGCAATACTACTAAAGGTGAGTGCTGCATATATAATTTATTTCATATATATATATATATATATATATATATATATATATATATATATATATATATATATATATATATATATGCATTGCGTTTTGATGCTCACAAGGCCACAATTGCCTTCATTCTCTAAGGATGATCATGTACGGTCGAAAGCCCTCGGTACGTGACTGACGGTAGTTTTACTATGTTGGACTACTGGTAAAATATAATATGATAGGTGTTTATATTAATTTCGTAAACAATATTTTTTTTAAATGTTATCACCCGCATAATCAATAATTGTTTAATTTGATCAACTAAATACTAACTTATGTTCCTATATTATCGGTTAGCTTTGATTTCATGCCTCTTTCGACCTAACGTCAGAACTAATCATTCTTAACCCGTCATAATTTAAAGGACAACACGCTACCAGGCGAATTTATATGACATTAAATATTTATTACTTGCTTTGCTCAAATTGACCGTCTACTTTATTGTGCAACACGTGTCTATTTCTCTTAATCTCTCCATTTTAAAATCCCTTAACTCAATTGCCCAGGAAAGTAATTAGATATTAAAAATAGTTTTACTCTTTATTTCTGTCATCTATCAAATCTAGATCAACCACATTGTCAAGTCTTGAAAAGCAGCCGCGAGAGAAACAATTCCTCCTGAATCATACACAAAACTAAAATAACGCTAATGCTATGCATAAAATGAAGACTTTACCTTCGATTATATATGTATCCCCTAGGGATCGTAATTCTTGGGTATCTGTTTAGATGCTGATTTCTTTAAAAGCATTTATAAGTTATCTTTCCAAAGAATGTAGCTCTGCGCATATAAACAAGTTCAGATATAAGGCCCGATTAATTACGATAACCTTAAACCGATTTTTATACTCTATGTTTTCAAGTACTATGGATATATTATTAATATAATGTCCTGGAAATTACAAATTATTTCTCAAATTTTATAAATACTATATAAAAACACATTTTTTAAGATGAATTAGAGTAATGAAATTCAAACATTGCCGAAATTAGTGATTATGTATAATAATGACGAATAGGCACATTATTGATAAAGATCTTCTGGTTTCAATCGAAATGGCAACTAAAACAATTGCGTGATACTAAATCTCCCGTTACAGTTCTTAACAGTGAACTAATATAAATGGATGGAACTAAGTTTAAATGGATGCCATATGAGCTCCACCTAGAAGAAAAATAGACTAACCAAGTTAAATTAGTTAGTACATAACTGACAATTGTGTGTAGCGTAATATGCGACAGGATGGCTCAGTGGTTAGAGCACCAGATTCCGAAGCAGACGTGCCCAGGCTCGCGCCCTGTCCGCGGCAAATTCTGGCCAGTACATGATGAGTTCCCAATAAGGACGAAACCGGTCTACTGGATGAATTGCCTCTTCTACACTATACAAATCTTAGTTTATACTGACATATGTAAGTAATTAATGGGTCAGGTGTTTATATCAAGATCGCAACCTTGATTAAAATAATTGTTATCACCGCCCGCGCAACCAATGTTCGTTTAATTATATAATTGTTCATTTCAATACCACTTCCCCATGTAATGTGGTGTCTGTTCAGTAATGACAGATTGGGCATGGTTAGTTGGAACTTTGGGTCTAAATGGATGCCATATGAGCTCCACCTAAAGGCAAAATAGACTAACCAAATTACATTAGTTAGTACATAACTAAAAATTGTGTGTAGTGTAGTATGTGGCAGGGTGGCTTATTGGTTACAACACCAGACTGCGAAGCAGACGTGCCCAAGTTCGAACATTGTCCGCGGCAAATTCTGGACATTATGTGATGAGATCCCAATAGGGACGAAGCCGGTCTACTGGATGAATTTATACTGGAATATGTACGTAACTAATGGGTCAGGTGCTTATATCTAGATCGCAATCTTGATTATAATATTTAATAAAAATATATGTGCATGATTATATGTGGCTATCATCTTCACATTGCTAAGTTATGAAATCCAATCCGCTTACTAGGCTACTATTTCATCCTTAGCGGTCATCTCCTCATCAAATACTAGAACGACTGCGAGTAACAATTTAAACGGCGTCAATTTCGTTTAGAGTTATAGTACTCAAACAAGTGGCATGGAGAATGAATTGCATAACTATAAACCAAATGCTATGGCTGCTGCAATTATACCAACAAATTCTGATTGTCAAATAGATGCATTAGATTTAAAATGTTATAAGATGTTTTATTTATACTAATATTGTGTATAATAAAATAAATTTTCAAAATAAATAAATATATATGTATGTGGGTGGGTGTGTATGGATGAATGCATAATTAAAATAAACGAACATCAAATAAAACTGCACAAATTCCGTGCGTCACATCCAGTTCAAGCTCAATGCTTGTACGTGCTTCTTCTGCTTACATAAATCCGGTTGCAATTTGTTTATCCATAAGGCTTCGTATGTGGCTAGCTCCCTTTTGTTTTTGCATTTAGTAATTACATTGAATGCTACGTCTGGAGAACATACGTGCGATGTTTCGATGATGTGTTGCGCAATAGCAGACGTGTATTCACCATTTGATTTAAAACAGGCGTTCAAGTTGCAATGTTCTCTCATTCGAGTAATTAACCGTCTGGTCGATCGGCCTACGTAAGTTGATCGACAACTTGCGCATGTATATTGGTAAATAATATTTGATATCGACATTAACAGCTGGTTCTCTTTGATTGCTGGTAAAGGGCAGTGTGTTACCCTAAATAACACTCGTAGTTTGGCTGCATTAAATTTGCGTGTCAATGCTGCTTCAACTTTCTTTTGTGCCATTCGGGAAACTGCATCCCCCTTAAATGGGATGTTCAGGTAGACGGTTTTCTTTTCTGGCCCATAATACGTCTGTTTCTGGTTAACTCCGCTTTTAATAATTGATTCAATTAATTGTCTGGGATAGCCATTAGACATTAAATCGTTAATTGCTTTATTATATTCATTTTCTTTAGAATCTTGACTAACCAACCTGTCAATTCTTGAAAAGCAACCACGAACTGTTGATAATTTATATTGAAATGGCACAAAACTGCTGTAATGCAAATACTGTGCAGACCATGTTGGTTTATGGTAAATTGTTCTGTTTAATTTACCATTAGTTTCTTTCTTTAATAGTACATCTAGGAAAGGCAGACAGTCATCTTTCTCGTGCTCTGACGTGAAACCGATATTCTTATGTGCTTTGTTGAAACTTTGAAGCAATGTTCGTGATTGCGACCTGTTCTTAAGTACAAGAAATATATCATCCACGTACCGTATATATTGAGCACATTTACTTATGTCACTCTTTAATGATGTATTTTCTAGGTGCCCTAGAAAAATCTCAGCCAACACTGGAGATAAGGGGCTTCCCATTGCGACACCATCAGTCTGTTTGTAGATGTTTCCATTAAAACGAAATCGTACGTCTTTCGTGCATAATAAGATAAGCTTGCGTAGAGTTTGACCTGGCACCGGCGATGGTAATATATCGTGTTCTACCGCTTTGACTATAATGTCAATGGTTTCATCAATTGGAACATTTGTAAACAGAGACGTAACATCAAAAGATACCATAATCTTGTTTTTAACATTTATATCTTGAATTTTGTTTACAAACTCAAACGAATCGGCAACCGAATGATTACCTAGTAGTTTACGTAATGGTTCAAGTAAACGAACTAGCCATTTAGCTAGTGCATGAAACGGAGAATTTACCATTGATAAAATTGGCCTCATAGGACAACCTCTTTTGTGCGTTTTTGGTAATCCGTACATTATTGGTGTAGATGATCCAACTGGCTTGAGCTTCTGTGCAGTGGCCTCATCAATAAAACCGGCATCTGTCAAAATCTTAATTTCATTTATCACTTTGCGCTCCACCTTGTCTATTTCATCTGATTTATCGTCTAGACGTGTGAATTTTGTATTGTCATTTAACACGTTTTCCATCTTTTGTACGTAGTCCGATTTGTCCATTATAACTGCGCTCTTTCCTTTATCAGCGCGTAGTATTTTGATGTCTGCATTCCTGCTGATATTTATAAGTGCATTTAGATGCTGCTTTGTCAACGCATGCTGCTCTGCGCATTTAGACGATTTCAGGTGTGAAGCCCGATCAACTAGTGTAGCCTTGAACCAATTTTTATAATCAATACTGGTAGGCTTCAAGTCAGCTGTTTGTTCAAATAACAATTCAAATGCTGCCTCAAAATCAACATCGCATTTATTAGAAGGATGTATTCCATAATTTCGGCCCATCGATAGAGCCTCCATTGTTAGCTGATCGATTGGCACTTTTGATAAGTTAAGCACACGCTTATCAAGATCGGTCGGTATTAAATCACACAAAACTCCAGGCTTTACATCTTTTTCCAATTTGTTCAAAATTCTTGCTTTATCTTTCCTCATAACTGTCGGCAAAAACATCAAAAATTTCATTCTTGCAAAAAGACTTAGTTCATCTAATACACAAGATACACTATTAAAGAAAGAAACTAATGGTAAATTAAGCAGAACAATTTACCATAAACCAACATGGTCTGCACAGTATTTGCATTACAGCAGTTTTGTGCCATTTCAATATAAATTATCAACAGTTCGTGGTTGCTTTTCAAGAATCGACAGGTTGGTTAGTCAAGATTCTAAAGAAAATGAATATAATAAAGCAATTAACGATTTAATGTCTAATGGCTATCCCAGACAATTAATTGAATCAATTATTAAAAGGGGAGTTAATCAGAAACAGACGTATTATGGGCCAGAAAAGAAAACCGTCTACCTAAACATCCCATTTAAGGGGGATGCAGTTTCCCGAATGGCACAAAAGAAAGTTGAAGCAGAATTGACATGCACATTTAATGCATCCAAATTACGAGTGTTATTTAGGGTAACACACTTGCCTTTACCAGCAATCAAAGAGAAACAACCGTTAATGTCGATATCAAATATTATTTACCAATATACATGCGCAAGTTGTCGATCAACTTACGTAGGCCGATCGACCAGACGGTTAATTATTCGAATGAGAAAACATTGCAACTTGAACGCCTGTTTTAAATTAAATGGTGAATACACGTCTGCTATTGCGCAACACATCATCAAAACATCGCACGTATGTTCTCCAGACGTAGCATTCAAAGTAATTACTAAATGCAAAAGCCTTATGGATAAACAAATTGAAGCCGGATTTATGTAAGCAGAAGAAGCACGTACAAGCATTGAGCTTGCACTGGATGTGACGCACGCAATTTGATTGGTTTCTATGTTTCACACTCTCTTTTGTTCACATATTTCTATCATGTTTTGCTTTCCAATTTCAAGTAGACTGGTTTCGTTATTATTGTGAACTTGGCAAATATTTTCTTGAATTTTTTTCCACTCGAGGCATATTCGCTTCGGAGTCATGCACTTATCCATTGTGCCACTCCTGCTGCAAATTACACGCAATTTTCAGGTAAATAGCAATTTATTTTTTGATTATCCCTAATTTCATATAGAGTCTTTATATTATATTTGTCAACATGAAGTTCTAATTAGTCACTATTTATCTGTTATTGTTTAACAGACACCATGTCAACTATGCAAACGATTTTGATTTTTACGTTTTCTGGCATGATTTTGATAACGCATATGTTGTCAGAATACGCATAGCATAATTTAGCTAAAGAAATTCATCAAGTAGACCGCTTTCCCTCTTATTGGGAATACGTCAAATACTTGTCTGAAAAACTAAGTATTTATTTACAGTTAAATACTGTTTGTTGCGAAGAACTAATATATATGCAAGTATGTATTAGGTTTTGCGAACCTAGTAACAAATTAGTTCAGTTGTGACCAGAAGGATAAACCAAAGGCAGCATGAACGGAAAGTATAATCTCATGCACATTCGTTTCGTGCTTACTGGCGACTCATCAGTAGGAGCCGGTATTACGCCCTTTAACCACTATATATTTGGTAGAAGAATGTGGAATAATAGGACGGTACAATCTCCTAGACGAATGTGTAAACCTGTAATAGTGAAGCTAACATAATCTGAAGTCAACGACAATACGACTTCAATGCTAACTCACACTATATAATATATATACCGAGTCTGTAAAGGATACTAACACTATGGCCATTGTGTTAGTAACTGATGCCTTTTTTGAAATCGATGAGTACCGG
>JAQBSW010012819.1:0-15657 GCA_029291075.1 Eudiplozoon nipponicum
ATCCGATGTTCTTAATCATTTACTGGAACAATAAAAGCTGCGTTTGTCAAAACGCAGATCAGGTAATTTGAATAACATGAGTGTTAGTAAGGAAGAGGACCGGGCACATTGTAGAATTATAAAATGTTACAGCCAGAATGGTTAATTTGGTTAAGGTGCAGAAACTGGGTAACTCATAACGAAATATTTTTACTGTCGAGCACTCCATAACATATAATATTTCCAAGTTTTCGTGTCAAAGAATACGATAATACTCTTACATCCTAGATCAAACGCAGGTGAATTATTATAATTGTTTAAATAGTTAATAGATGTGTACACAATGTAAATGATAGTTTGGCGAGCTTCGATGTTGTATGCATGCACAAAAATGGAATGGTACCTGAAGCATTAGATTGTTTTAGATATGTTATTGTAGATCATTCGTTAAAAATAGGACGTAAAATTAAAATTGAGCGTATTGTTTTGACGATGAGTATACGTATGTCCTTTTCCTTTTTTACATTTAGGAAACAACTTATAAATAAATTATGGTCGTGCAAATGAGGAAGAATTTTCAGGTCAAATATCTAATAAAATGCATGCATTATTTAGAAATTATTTCTTAGATAAGACATCATTTTAGTCCAAATTGAATCAGCGATTCCTCGATAATATAAAAACGATCTTGTGTCGTGATAATGTAGATATGGCAAATTTCTAAAAATGTAAATAATCAAATGAGTAAAATCATATTTACTGTCGAAGAAGAGTCTTTGGGTAAATTACCGTTTTGTGATGTCAATTAAGAATGATCACAGGTTAGAAAGCGCAATTTATATAAAAGAAAGTTACGCAGTAACTTTTCTTAATTCCAATCTAAATTACCCCCATCAGATACAAAAGTGTTGTTGGAACTAATCAGACTACGAGAAATATTTAGTGATATCGATAAGCCCAGTAAGTAAATAATGTCAATAGTGAAGAATTGCCTAAGATAATTCAACTCCAATTTGTGTTGCGCAAATTATAATGGAGCGGACTACAAAATTCGCCAGAAATTAAAACGACTAGCAGCTATAAAAAATATAAGTACTGTATTAAGATCGCCCCTTACTCCTGGAAGTAAACTTTAGAATCAATTTGAAAATGAACATTTTTAGCTTTAGCTTTACTGAGGCTGACTCCTTTTGGAGGATAAGCCGGCTCCACATTTCATGGAGTTTCTTGGGAATTTGATACAAGTGGTGTCCCCCCACCACTCGGCTTTTTGATCGAGGACGCACCTCTAGCCTTTGCACATCCAAGCGCAGTCTGCAAGGCAGCAATAAGTTGCATGGTTGCCGGTGGCTGTTGAGAGCTCATTCGCCATTCGGAAGTACGGGGTACTGTCCAGGAGTCCATGTAATCCTGTGGCTGTTGAACCCTTTTGTGGCGGGGAACACACGCCGAGTCATGGTGCCGTCGTCGGGCTCATGTGGTATTTTATAGGAGATCCGATTGCCGGTCGGAAATCCACCACGCCCTGGTGACACCACCGCCATAGCCCCGTTAGCCCATGTACGATCGGCCATCGAGACATGGTTGACACCGTCGTACCACGTTGAGGAGGGGATGGACTTTACATCACAAATGTATGAGGTCCCATAAAAAAGTTACTATCATGCATGCTGTGAATATTATGCACCCAATTAAGATTAGAAAAGGAGAACACAGAATTTTACGCAAGTAAGAACATGTTACTAGATCTGATCTTGTACGTTATGCAATAGAAACTGGATATATATTTAACTAGAATGATTATAGACGCATAACGAAATGCAATCGTAGCAGAATGACTAAATTAATTAGGAGATCTAATGGGAAAATCTCGAGAATTTAAGCCCGAACCGAAGCAGATTAATGATCGACTACAAATTTCGACTTTTCTTAAGTAGGAAATAGGTGCGTTGAGGACAAGTCATGGATATTTTATCAGGAAGGTGGCGAATAACTTTAGGACATTGATGTTTCCTGCAAGTGGCTTTTCATCAAGAAGCGCAAGAAATACTTTTTCGCTCTGCAAGTAAGGTATTTATATCGTTCTTAAAATATAAGACACACACTTCGAAACTAAAACCTGAACACAATTTCATTGTGAGAACTCAACGAAACAATAATAAAAAGGTAACGCGTAAAGGGTATCTCACTAAATCTTAACCACAATGCTGAGCACATCTTAGGCGTAAGAAGCATGTAAAATAAAGCATTCCTACTGCTATACATTCATCAATGAGATTTTAGGTCTTTACACAATATATTCCATAAAAGCTAATGCCAAACAGTCAAAATCAATCGGGTCTCTTTACTGAGATTTATCACAACTGAACTCCTGCAGATTTTGCGCCCGTTCCAGCTCTTATTTATTAATGAATGCAAAATGCGGTATAATCAAGTGATTGATAGCTGTGTGCAGACAAAAAATTGCTGGTCTCTCCATACTGATGTTTCAGGCAGTCGTTGAATTTTCCATGATAGATTGGTAAGCAGGATGTGTGACAGAATACTTAGACAGGGCTCTAAGACAAAGCACTTGTGGTCTTGATACTTACAACATAAATCAATATAGATATGAAAGTTATGAAGCAGGAAGTCAGATAACGGTGCGAAACAAACTACTAGAGTAGGCAATGTGACAACCGCAGTCAGCATTATTCTACCTTCCAGTTTGGCTGGCCAATTTCTCTCTAAATAGCCTCTAATAGACGGCCTAAATTCCTTTCTATTGTGAATAATTGCATCAGACACCGCAATACATAATGTTTCACACTTTATAACACGATTTCATTAGTTAAACATTATTCCACTGAGATTTGTTACAACATTCGTAAACCTCATTTTTGCAAGGAAATCTGTAAGCTTTCAGACTTTTAGACTAACACCAAGAACCCAAAAATGATGTAGATTCCGACATGAAAGGTAATTTTGTCTAAGGACAATCTTTTTTCTGGGAATCTTTTAACCCCACTTTACGTAATTTTATTTCTCTAAAAATATCCACTTACGACAAAAGAAATGATTCCAAGTTCTTTTATTATTGGTTCCATCTCTTGAAGAAGATTTTCAGATATCTTGCTTATACCAGTGTGCATTGTGAAATCACACGCTGGTTTATCTCCAGTACCTCGTATATTTGCAGTAACATCGTTAATGTATCCTCGAAGCACAGGCAACGCTGATGTGTCAGCTGGGATGGACACAATACTTCCTGAAAATGCACAAAGAATCATTCTAAAATATTCATAGAAAGAAACGTACTTTAGGTATGAAAATTTAAATTAAATATATCATAATATTACCACTGGCCACACAAAACGAAGGAAACAAAAATCTAAATAATAAATAAATGCATACAACAGCCAAATATTTTTTAATTACTGACCGTTAAGCGGCGTGTCAACACCAAATCTACTAAACTAGTAACAAAACACAATGACGATAGAAATGGAATTGTAATCTAGTGAATGTAATAAGTTAACGAAAAATGAATCGAGACAATTGGGCCTCATTGGACTAGTAATTGATTATACCCTCTATCCACGTGACTCTCATTCTCGAAATCATTTTTAGGAGTTTTCTAAAAACGGTAAAACACTTTGTCTTCGTTGGAAAAACTCTCTGATTGCGGAGCGCTAGCATAAATTCTATAAAAAGAAGATACAGGCTACTCAGGATGCAATTATCGGTGTATAACAAATTTGGCATTTGCAAACATATTTATTGTATATGTCTCGTGTTTATTGACTTCCCATTAGTAGGAGCTTCAATAATGCCTAAGTCCTGAATAATATTGATCAAGTATTGAATAGCCAGTAGACACAGAATCTCACCTACCAATGCAAGTGCATCCTTTATTATTCCTGGCATTGGAATATTTTCTACTATTTATATGAGCAAATTTGTAATTTAGAGTCCAGGATTGTTATATTGTTACATTGTCTAGCTTGCAAAGCGTTACTGCACACGAGAAAAGAAGTGTGTGCCGCACCCTCTGGCAATCTCTCACTTTAACAAGGAGGAAAATGTGAATTCGCAAAATTTTTATTGTACCGGCTGGTCGTTAAATCACGCATAAATGTGGACAATATCGTGTACAATTATGACAACAAGAATAATCTTTCATACCGGGTATGTATTGTTTTAAATTCAGCGAAAGTGTACCAAATAAAGTCAGCGTTTACATTAAATTGAAAATTGAAAACTTGCATTCAAATCAGTACTTAAAAAATAATCGACCAAGAAATTATACTTAAATTTAAACTTTTATGCAGAGTATTCGTGTTTTTTAAATAAAAACCTTCAACACGATTAGATTTGGAAGCATTTTGTCCACTGGGAAGTCGGCTTGCTTCTCTGTCAAATATTTCCTGTGCTCTTGCCATTTGAAAGCTTTTGTCAGACATCGAATGAAATAGTGGGACAATAGTGTGTTTTTAATCAGAAATGCAGGAATAGCATGTGAACTTCCACAGATCTATATCTATCAGTAAACAACTTGATTGAAAGGAATGCATTTCAGTTTTGTTCTACATGAAATTGCACAATCCTGATTCATAATATTTAGCGTTTAGTAGAACCAGTTATACGTTCTAATATGTTAAACATAAGACTGAAAATAATCCACAAATGAGCTACAACATTAAAATATCAAAAGGAAAAAACTTGGTTATTAGAATATATATGCAACAGATTACGCAATTTTGCAAATCGTTATGATAATTCGCATAGATTTAAAAAAAAATTCTAAAATCGAATCTCCATATAAACATTTAAAAAAAGAGGTCCATACTTATTTAATGTTGACTTCACTTTGAGTTTGCCACCTAAGATGAAAACCACAGAATTTATCTTGCAGAAGCTAATTTGTCTGAAATACGTTTTTTTAATGTATATATCGGCAACTTTCCTATGAAGTCACATTTATATTCATTTCATTTAAGATATTTCGTCGTCCTTTATGGGACGCCATATACTGACCCTCGAGGCACAATCTTAGCCTAACTGTGGACAACATCAAACGCATCTTACTGGAAAAGTTTACAGTTAGAAACTTGTTTAAACATGTAATATAACGCTCACCAACACATGTTGTCCCACCAGATACAGCATCTTTTGTAGCTTGGATTAAACTTTCAATTTTATGATTTGTCGTGAGTGACGCAAAATCAACACCTCCAGGTAACACTAAACTCCCGGCAGCTTCAATGTTCGGTGTGTTATTTCCAACATGAAGATTTTTTCCAATTGCTCTATTTAAAACAAATACACAAAGTAATATGCTATAAATGTAAATACATTTCATAATATAGGCCTTTTCCAGTATACCTTGACTAACGCCATAGATATTCTTGTGCGTGGTGTAAAACTTCTACTGCTGAAAGGCCAGTAAGTACGAAACACTGGAGTCACGTGTGTGGAATTACATATTTTGTTCGTGATGAATTTGACCTTTATTCCTGGTCTTCTGAGTACGCATTTGATACTAGGGACGTAATGCCTCGTTCATAAAATGCATTCAACACGAGGTAATTAGCTGGTTAAATTAACTGAAATAATGCAGTCAATCATCTGGAATAAAACTTGTAACCACCAAAATTCTTATCTTGCTTTAGTATATAAACTATGCTAAATGCACTTTCAATATTGGCATATGAGAACCGGCGATATTTATAATTCTAGTTTAGGAAAAAATACAAAGGGTTCATAAGTTCAATTTTTATTTCTGCTGCTTATTGCAGCATAGGGATTTGCTCATCAGGAAAAAAAATTAGACAAAATAATTAACAAGAAAAGAAATGTGCCAAGATTTCTTTGTTTATATCTCTCATGATTTGGTATTAGCTTGGCTTAAGTTATCGTCTCCATTTTATTTTACCTCCAACTATATCAGAATATGCACACAGAAAATACTAAATTCGCTTGTGTCTGGCGCGATTTTCTGTTCTCACCACACTTATTATCATTATTATTACTAATATAAATAATTTCCGCCATCAAGCACTTCCCATCACCATGCGCATCAACAGATATTTCTAAGCGTTCATGCAGTTATATACATATTGAAAATGTTTCGTGTTTACAGTTATACATTGCAAAACGAACAATCTACTTAGTATTCCTTTGCCCATATGTACTTCAGTAATTGCGTCTGAGGTAAAGCCTATAAGAGATCATTTCTGCCCACAACCAGACAGGGGCATTCTCGATATCGATTAACTGGTTTATTCTCATCATAAAATGTATATTTTCAACTGTGCAAAGACAACTAGCGTTCAGCTTCACTAGTGCCATACATTTTTAAAGAAACCAATTATAATAAACAGTAAAAAGTCCGAAAAAAGTGTATGGCTTTTTAATAAATCCAAAAAAATATTTATTTTTATTATAATGATGTGTGCTTGGTTATGCCCATATTTTATGTCTGAAAATTGACTTGAAAATGGCCCGATCTGTTTCATCCACTTATCACAAGTTAAACACTGACAAACTATGATTTTCCCTTAATAGTAAAAGTAAGACTTTAAAAAAATAAAAACAAAATTGGTTGAATAGACTAAACTCTACTGCGAAAACCTAAATTGTGAATCACCGTCTATATTTTTCAATGTATGAGGTATGGTGACCCTAAGAACAAGTAAGTTCGCTGTATAATTTTTACAAGTTACTTGTAAAATTGGGTTCGGGACGTACCGCTTATTCAAAAATATAAGTAATCAGTAATCAAGAAACGAATGCATCAATAACATTACGCGATGTGCCCGTGAGGAATTTGTCATTATGTCACGATTCTATATGGACCAGTTACAAGTTATGAAATATATAAAAAATAATGCCAAAAAATTAGGTCTTCGTAATCAAAAGTAACTAAATATGACAAAAAGAAAGCAATTATTTGAATTGATCAGCCATTGATATTTTTAACTGACTACAGCCATTAATCGGTAAAAGTTCCGCATGCAAATTTCAGTGTTAATAAAAGTTTGACCTACACAAAATAATGCACTTGTAATATAAGGCCCGTTTAAAACATCTGAAGCAAGTAAAAACATATAAACATAAATATTCTGTTATTATAAGTAATAAGATTTAAACGAAAAATGTTGCGCGACAGGGAATAGATCATTTAACCGATTATCGGGTTGCGATCCGATTTGTTTGCATCTGCTGTCTTTCCGATTTTTCTAAAATTTTCGATATCCGGATATGGATATCTTTTTCAACGGAAAGCACATCACCTACTAAGTTGACAATCAATATGACTTGATATATTGATTTTCAACTTAGTAGGTGATGTGCTTTCCATTGAAAAAGATATCCATATCCGGATATCGAAAATTTTAGAAAAATCGGAAAGACAGCGAATGCAAACAAATCGGATCGCAACCCGATAATCAGGTAAAAAAAGTATAAGTAATAAAAGGAAATTAGTACTTTTAGAAAAATTGGAAAAATAATAATACCATCCACCGAAATATCATCGAGAACATTGACAACTTCCTTTCGAAATATATTTACGTCGGGTGAGGGTACCTTGATGTTCGAGATTTCTTATAGATTGGATTGAGATTCAAAACGCCTCTGAGATCACTATATCTGTGAACAGTTAATTGAATGTAACGCTTTGTCCAGACAACGGCCCGTATAATTTTTGTCGAACTTTCATATTCGCTAACGACATAAAGATGTCGTAAAAATGACCATATTTTCTTAAGCTTTCCTTACAACTGCAACAAAAATGTTGTGATGAGATTAATTCATTAATGTCAGGACCACCGTTTGTTAATTTGAATACTTTTGACAAGGTTTCCATTGAAATTTGACTGCAAATCACAAATGACCTACCGATTATGGCTTAACAAAAAATAAAGGGAGACCTAGGCCACTTGCACTAAGCATGACCAAAATACTACCTTAAGGCTGCTCAACCAGATAACTCGTGAAACAACTAAGGCATGAATCATTACTCTATGAGCATAATGGTGAGAGTTATTCTCTATTACTAGCTTGATTTTATCGCCCGTCATTTCCCACCTTACTTTCGCTAGAGCCAGTGCATATTATAAAGAAAGTTGTCAAATTAAACAGAAAAATCAACCGAAGCATAAGAATTTATTTTAAAGAAAAGTAAAAATGTATTCATTTGTCATCGGATAGATTAATAAAAAACGTGGCCACTACGCCTGGATCCAATCTGGCATTTGTAATGCCAGATAATCTATTTCTATTGATTGGCCAAACAAGTTTAAGTAGAATTTAATCTACGCCTGAAAACTGTACACAAATCTAAGCCATCTAAATGGAATTATACATTTAATTGATAATGCTATTATGTAATGTTGAATGAACCACGAACTCACAAAATTCGCTGTAATAAAGGGGCGAAGTTTTGCATGCCAAGTTCCATGGTCGAAAATTTCTGATGGAAAGCTAGTACAGAGCAAATAATGATATTATAAATAATTTGATGCTTACATGTTTGTAAACCATAAAAAAAATAAAAGCGCAATGTGAAGGGTTCACCACTAATCGGTTGTCAAATGTGGATAACACGAGATGCAAATAAAACCCTTCCTGAGAAACTATGATGAATAAAAATTCATCAATCAGTCATTTAGTATAATAATTTGACAAGTTCTGCTTAAATACAGAAATACAGCAAGCAAAATTTAAAATGAGGAAGTATATGTTGGGAAAAGACTTCGTAAAGTACCTGAAATGATAGCTATTTTTATGATAGTTAGGTGGTTAAAGCGAATACTTACAATGCGATGTGTCCATAGTTTAATTCCTAATGGCAGTCAAGATTACTAATGATGCCTCCAGATATAAGAACTAAACTGTGATCAAGCCGATAGTTTGCCTTACCTAGATAGATTCCACAAAATTTGGCCAAGACAACGAAGATATAAAACCAAAATTTAAAAATATTTTACAAATCAGAATAAAAATAGCATGGTACTGACAAGACTGAACAAATAATCAGTACTCATATACCGGTAGTATGATGCACTAATAATTTATCAAACGAATATGTCACACCCTGAAGTAATTTAGTAAACAGAAACCATTGCAGATTACGATTTAAAATGGTAATATCAGTAGGATGGTTCAGTGGTTAGAGTCAGAGACTCCGAATCTGGCATACCCATCTGGGTGAGATCCCAATAAGGACAAAACCGGTCTGGTGGATGAATAGTGCATTAGGTGTTGCACAATTAGTTCAAATAAGACCAGGAGGATAAACCAAAATCAGCATGATCCACAGCTTCAACATTATATGCACATTCGTTTTATACTTACTGACGACTAACTAGTAGGAGCTGGTATTACGCAATTATATATTTTGCTCATGCTGACTTTTGTTTATCTTACTTGTCATATTTGAACTAATTTGATACTAGGTGCGCAACGCCTAAAACTTAATAATATATAAATTTGTTCTCCGCGGCAAACAGTATCTAAATGTAATATATAATAGGATTGGTGTTTTGTTTAAGTTTGCAAACATGATTTCAAATTAAAAAAATATCGTTAAGTGTCAAAACTGCTAATATTACCAAGTTTACAGAGAAAAAATAATTTCGTAAGTTTAGAATCTTGTAAATGTCGGTAGGTTATAATTTTTAGCAACGCTAAACAAGATTCGTTCCATTTAGGCACAATTATAAGAGTTTTGTAGTTTACGACAAATTTTGAACCTCAGAAACTAAATCACCTTTTCATTGTCTGGCATGCCTATCCTTCTATTGGAACACTTGCATTAACTAACAAATTTACGCTACAACGAGCACAGTTGAACAACTTGGGCAACTTGATATAAAATCGCATACTTTTATTCTATATAAGTTGCATGTTAAATTGACGAGTATAAATATACCTTGTTAACGCGTCATTTAGGCAGGTGTTCTTGTTTTTTCTTTATCAAATGATGACTTACGGAATAGAATGCGTGAAAAAATTAACAAATGCCATAAAACTATCAATTATTGGAATTTTTCAGCTGTGTAATTTGCTTAGTAGAGAGGGTGATGCAAAATTGTGTATTGTTTAATAATTCTACTAATTCATGACTTCTGTGTTACGCCATAATTGACAAAGATGATCCATTCTCATTTTTATCAAAGATTTGAAAAATCTATGTATCATAATTAGTAAAATGTATATTGTAAACCTTCAATGTGTTATAAAAAGGCAAAGTAAATAATAATATGAACTTTATCTATCAAAGCAATAACGATCCACACATTGTCTTATTTGTAAGACATCATTTAAATTTGCTTTCGATTTAAATCTAAAGTTTCCTATTACGTAATAAAAAAAGTGCAAAAATAAATGAAATTTGAAAAATGTCGGCAATAACTTACTTTATTTTACCATCTTCTATTAAAATATCAGCATCGAAAATACAACCAGCATTTACAACTTTCCCACCGCGAATCAACAATCGATCCAAATTATCGATCTAAAATCAAATATTAGACGAAACGGAAAAATTCTTCAGTAGTGAATTATGAAATGAATGCTATTCATAAAACTAAGGGAATGATAAAAATGATAATTTTTTGCAAATAACATGAAGCAAAGAATTACGCAAAGGTATTGAAACTTATTACAGATTTGCACATGTTCATAGTAGTCAAAGTATTCCTGATCCATAATAAATAGAGACAAATAAACTTCTATGTACACATGCAAAATTCAGAAATTGTTTTATTTTAAATCAGGTCACGAACTCTGGATAAACACCAATCTCTCCCTCTTGCTCTCTCTCTCTCTCTATATATACATATATATATATATAAATAATTTTCTGTACAAAATTTTATAATGATTAAGGTAATAAATGCAATTTGTCTTAATGTGGAGCTCATCAATTACCTTTTAGAATTTTACCGCGAGCTGGGCTAAAGTCAATGCATATGGGCTTCGGAGTTTGTGACACTATCCAATGAACCCCCCTAGTCGCATAATGCAAACAACTTCTAATTAAATACTCACGTGTGTTTTTGGTTAATCTATCCTTCAGGTTGAGCCTTTGTGGTATCCCTTTTGATCTAAAGTTACAGCTAGACACCCCTAAACAATAATTATAGAGCAGAAATCACACCGCCTGGGGAAGTGATTTGAATTAAATAATTATACAATTAAAAAATCAATGTTTTGCGGGTGGTAATAACAAATGTTTAAATCAAGTATGCGTGCATGGGATAAGTAATTCCTATATATATATCTATATATATATATATATATATATATATATATATATGCGTGTGTATGTCAATGAACATTAAGCGTTGCATAGGGTAGCAGGGGAAATATATAGCTTTAGACCGAAAGTTCACAAATGAATTGTGGACTAATAAATTCAAATTTAGCATACAACTGAAAAATTCTGCATAGTGTACGGCAGTGTGGCGCCAAAAGTAACGTTCCAGACTCTAAAGTATTTAGGAATCAGTTCAAGCTTCGTCCGTGAAAGTTCTAGATAGTACTTGACAAGATCCAAATATATTATACGATGCATAATTTATAATGACAAATATTTATAGAATTAGATTTGTTAGCTGATCGATTGTATTTTGTTTATTGTACAAATATTCAATTCAATATCACATCCCTTGATGCTATAGTGTCTGTTCTAACTTGACAAATTAGGTGCGTGTAGTTGGAAATGTACCTTTTGTTCATGCTCACTTTAGTTTATCCTTATGGTCCTATTTGAACTAATTCGTTACTAGATGCTTAACGAATTTTGGTATAGCCTAAATATTTCATAAGATCTTAAATGTGGGAAATTTAATATAAAACGGTCTCAATTATTTTGTGCAAGTCCTCGAAAATATAGGTATACATGTCTCATCTCTGTATTTTAGTTTAATCTAAGATCAACAAAAGCTATGGTTTCTGTTTTGAAATAACAGATAAGAGCTAGCTATAAGAATGTATGTGCTCAAGTTAATAGTAAAATGTGGTAGCACAAAGCTAAAACTTGGATAATTCAGTCGATATTATACACACAATAGCATGAAATGCGCAAGTCTTCTGGAATAGCAGATGAGATATAAGCCTCTAAATTAAACGTTTTGGAGTTCAATTCTGCGCGCAGTGCTAGATGCTGTGATTGATTATTTGTCCAATAAGGATACAAGCAGAATTTACAAGATGGACGACGTTTGGCTCTTATACAAATGAAAGAAAATACCTAAATTATATACAAAAATGTTTCAAAAGGATTGCATTGCTCCGCAGAGAATTCATTACTTATCATGCACTTCTTGTTTAAAGGAACATTTACGTCCACTATCCACATTTTTAAACCGAATAATTTGGAAAATTCTTCCAAGTCCTCTATCTACTCTTTAACATGTAAAACAAAAAATTATAACTCAACGACAAAGGGTAAATTTAGTTTGAACAACCTCCTTTATATTTACTGATGCTCATCATAACAATAGCAGAAATTTAAATTAAGAAAATTTCGTCTTATATATACCACCATCCGAATGAAGTTCAAATTGTATCATAACAAGTACTAACATTTAACAAATTAAACGTACTTCATGTATGTATGTGTGTTTATAAATGTGCAGTATTCAGTTAAATATAACTGTATGAATATGTTCGCATAAGAAAATGAAACTACATTGATTAATATCAATTCCTATTTGAACAAGTCAAATTTAATATTTAACTCACTCCTTGTTAGATGAAATATTCACGAGTGGCAGCACTGGTTATCAAGTAGAAAAAGTAAAGTAAATAAACCCGTCGCAAAATACCGCTTAGGTAAATGATAAAAAGTTAGTTAAATAATAAGTTAAATTAAGATATGAAGTTAAAATAAGTGAAGTTCAGAATTTTTTATGGTGTGGCAGGTTGGATACCAATATTAATTCTCAGTAATACCTGATTTAGCTCTTTGTATAAGTTTTATTCTTGATATAATTCCTCTTTGGTCATCTTATTAGTATTCATACATATACATTCTCCTTCAAATATATCAGTAGGGTCTATGTGTATTTAAGTGTATACCGTTATATTGTTTAGTTAATCAAATATCCTATTATTATATTGCGATCCACTGGTCGGAACGGTCAGTCCTCGTTCCTCTGCTTAGAAACAAATCACATTATTTGCAATTAACCGTTTTCTGAAGCTTTTGACTTCATAAAATGGTTTAAATTTATTCTCTTCCTGCGTTAACACAGTTACGCCTATGTCACAGTTCAAATTTTTTCCTAGTTTTGACAGATAAAGTTGTACAGTTTAAATGGCATGAGTAAATCGATTATTTTTTAGTGATTGCTAAATCTGAATAGTTGTGTTCAAACCGAAATTAAGCATTTCCAGCTGATTCTCATTATGTTGAATCATAGGAAGTTTTACTGTTTGATAAGTTATGGTAGCCCTGCGATATTTGATCATGATGGCTTCTGTTAACATAAAATTTAGCCATTAGCAATAAATATTTTTCGTAGTCTACTTAATTTAATTTCCCTATATTCATCACTGTAAACCTAAGGCTTCGAATTTCCTTTGACTATAAAAAACAATTTTCATCCGACAAAGATGATTTGAGTTGAAATTATTAAGGATATCCACATAAGTGTTTCTATAATGAGCATCTCTCTCTAAATACAGAACATTTCCAACTAGTTTGGCATTCAAAAGCAGCAATTCACACGATAAATTCATTTCAAGCATAAATTTAATTTTGCTAATTTTATTAATGTTTAAGAAATTTGCCAAATCTGCATCTTCTGGATTCCGGATCATCAGAGAACCGTAGATAAAAATTTGATTTTATGCTTTTCCTATCTCATAGATTTTTTTACTTATGGCATAAAGATTTTTTTTTGGAAATGACTAAGGCTATCCGATTGGGACACCTCTAATTTGTTCCTATACATCCATCAGATTCCAGCATATTTGTGTGCGTGTATACCACAGCTAACTCGACAACCTATCAACTTCAGCAATCAAGCATATATCAGCAGTTTATGCCAGATTATATGGATTTATATATGTTTTGTCTAATAATTATGAGCATTTTCTTGTTCTATTTCACAAAATCTAATAAATTTTATATATTTTGGTGAGAGCTGGACATTAGGAATAACACTTATTTTATTACTATGTTTATAAACTTTTACAAGAAATTACACTCTGGGTGGGGATTGCATCTTTTTGTATATTTGGATTACCATGTGGCGGGTAAAAATTCACACTGACAGTCATACCAATGATCGTCAATTTTAATTCCCATTGTAACATAGGAGTAGGGTAGTTTGATATTTCATTGTCTGCATCTTTATGATTTAATATTGAACATATTTTCATTATACTTTGATTGACTAATCAGAACCGTAGCTCCTTCTCCATCCACATGAAATAATATAACATTGCTTGATGTTATTTCACTTCTGAAAAGTCGAAATTTGTAACGAGACTTATATTTGACAGCTTTGTGTGTTTAACGAAAATAGTAAGAAATTAGATAATCATGGAGGCACAACTGCTTTTAGCTTAGAGTAGGGCTAAATTTGAATTACATGTAGACACAATTATTTTAACACAGCCAGATTATCAAAAAACACGAATTTATAAGGTTAAATTTCTCAGAAATAAGTTAGTATCAAACGCTTTTATATGAATTAAAGCGGCTAAGTGAAAGTTACTGTTCTGATCAGTTTTTCTGATTATACTGATAAGATTTTAAACTGTTAAATAAGAAATATTCATCCACTATATTAGGAAACGCCTCAACCAATTAGTTAAAAAAGCCAGTAAAGTTTTTAATCAATAAAATTATTCTTAGCGTGGAATTGTATTCGGAATATGATCAAACGTTCATACAAACAGATGCTGTTACACAGAGTGCCTGTATTGGTAAAATTTTATCAATCTGGCGATCCATTAAGAATTATACTAAAATCCAGCTCTCCTAAAGTTATAATATTCTAAAATTTCAATGTCATAGAATAAACAATACTCCCACTTCGTATCAGTTTTCCAAATTGTTGAGAATTTTGTACTGGATGAAGTTGATAGGTTGGCGTTAAATATTTATTTGTAGTGCCATTCTTCAAAATTACATCCGTTATTTATTTTAACCTATTGGATCTATTTACCTAGGACCTTTGGTGTGTTTAACACTTATTAATTGACATTTTAAAATTAATTATTACCTTTCATTACATTGGTCCTACTTTCATTAGGAAATTTTCTTGTCTGACTTTCATTTATTTGAAATTCATATCTTATTTTAGCAACTTTTTATCGCTTTTTTTGTATTAGTTTTCTCACCTCGGTAAACATTGAGGACACGGTTAATTACAGAATTTCTCATGATAAGAATAAAACAATTAATATTGTGTGTTCATAACGTGAACTATCGTTCAATCACTGTAGTTTCATCCATATAGATGTACAAGTTTGTGTAATTTATTTTACGTGAATACATAACAGCTATAAGCATATACACGCATATGCGACCATGCAAATCTACTCATACATTAGTAACAATAATTAGATTACACCGTCATAAGTATAAATGAAGCGGTTGAATTTAACTTGCCCATATGCTCTGTTAGATCGAATTTATACTGTGCGACGAGCTGTTGATTAAAAGACAAAATC
>JAQBSW010012820.1:0-15657 GCA_029291075.1 Eudiplozoon nipponicum
CAGACGTAGCATTTAAAATAATTACTAAATGCATTAATAACAAGAGGTTAGCCAGTTATAATGCCTTATGGATAAACAAATTGCAGCCGTATTTATGCAAGCAGAAGAAGCATGTTCATGCATTAATGTTGATCTTGAGGTGACGCACGCAATTGATTGGTTGTTTCGTTTTTTTCATTCTCTTCCCGTGTTTACATATTTCTATCTTGTTTTGCCTTTCTTTTTATGTATAAAGAAATGTTCATTTGTAGATACTTGAGAAGAAAATAAGAAGGAAGCGTTTTTTGTATCTGATAAGATCTCTTTTTATTTTTGCACATGGAAAGTGTACTGTGAAAATATTAGAATTGCCAATTGCTCCAGCTCGGTCATGTTCTAGGTATTCCTTCAATTTGATTTTGCGATAGAGCATTATTCTCACAACCAGCGCCAGATTGATGTAAGAGCCAGGACGAACATGTTTCTACATGGCATTAACAGCTAAAGCCAACGGCAACCAAGTTGGATATTTTAGGACTAACTTGCCTATCAGAATGAGGTCTGCGTGTGCATCATAGTTCTTGGAGAGTTACTACTTTATTTAGTATCGCTTCGTGCTCAGAAAACGTCTTCTTACATATTTGAATTAGAGTTACCAGCTTAGCTGTCTTACCGAAGGTGGACAGAGTTACTTGCCAGGTTTTGTCTAGTTTATGAAGCGATACATTGAAGACCACAAAGCCGCTTCATTGCCGATGCCGCATTATATTGAATTTGACTTAGCTAAAGTTAGGTGTTGCGTATAACTTTAGGTATCCGTGTATCTGTGAGTTTTCTGATTAGGTATGTTCAATTATAATAGTTTCATTATTAGTTCTATTATTATTTTTATTATACCATTTCTTTATTTTTTTCTCATTGATATGCAAAAAAGGGAAACAAATATATACAATGGGACTGATGTTTATCGCAAGCTTACAACCTTGTACAATCGTTTGGGCAATCAGTGATTGTTTAATTCTTTTACCCAGGACATATTCCTCGTTAAGGTCCTTCTCGAACTTTGAATTAAAGCAACTGTTTTGCGCTCAGCCGTGTAGCGCTTCTGGAAACAGCTTAATTGGCACTCAATTTTAAGTAGACGTTTTAACAGTAAATATTCAATTGTGAACAGAAATGTGAATCTTCCACGCAGAAAGCTACAAATGAGCATCGTTACATGACACCATGCAACATGGTTCGTCACTGGACCACTTGAAGAATAGGGCAATACAAAATTCGCCCAGTTACTTATTAAATTCCTTACTTCCTCCATTGGAGCTAGTGCAAGTTCTCAGAATTAATTATGAATGGCCTAAGTGCAGCCGACTGAAGCATTGTAAATTGTTTTTTCACATATATGTTGCCAGTATGTACCGAACCCATCATAGGTTGGATAGTACGATTAATCAAATTAGCCAGTTTTGTTCTTATTGGTCACTCATGAAACACTTACCAAAATTGCCGCGAGTGCAGCTCAAACAAAGGCGCACTTCAGTATCTTGCAACTCATCCACCACACTATCCAATCTGCGCACTATGTAATAAAATTTTCATAGATATATATATATACTAATATATTATATATATATATATATATATATATATATATATATATATATATATATATATATATATATCAATTTATGTTTTTTGGGTTAGTGGGAACTTTATTTCGAAAGCGTTACCACTTGAAGAACGACTGATTAAAAATACGTGGGCATTTATTTGGAAATTTCCCTGAGTGGTGAATGATTTGCGAGACACTGAAGGAAATTCGCACTGGTTTCAGCCCGACGGCGGCAATTCAAGTATTATTTACCAATATACATTTGCAAGTTGTCGATCAACTTACGTAGGCCGATCGACCAGACGGTTAATTACTCGAATGAGTGAACATTGCAACTTAAACGCCTGTTTTAAATCAAATGGTGAATACACGTCTTCAATTGCGCAACATGTCGTTGAAACCTCACACGTATGCTCTCCAGACGTAGCATTTAAGATAATTACTAAATGCAATAACAGAAAGACGTTAGTCACTTACGAAGATTTATGGAAAAGCAAATTGCAGTCTGATTTATGCAAGCAGAAGAAACATGTTCAGACATTGAGCTCGAACTGAATGTGATGCACACAATTGATTGGTCGTTGCCTTATTTCACACACTCATCCTGTTTATATTTTTCTATCCTTTTTGACCTTTCAATCTATACATAAAGAGATGTTCAGTTGTAGATACTTGAGAAGAAATTGAGGAATACAATTTTACAATAATTGTTTGCGCGGATGGTGGTAACAATTCTTTAAACCAAGTTTGCGAGCTTGAAGTAAACACCAATCTTATTGTATTTAACCAGTCGTCGAAAAACATAACAAAACTACCGCCAGTCGCAACGCACTGAAGCGTTTCGACCTTCCATGATCATCATCAGAGTACGACGGCAAACTGACTATCGAGGATGAAACCGCATTGAATATATATGGAAATCAAATTTAGACATGCGGCTTTCACCCCTAGCAAAAAATTGAAAAATAAACGGTTCTTGTATCTGATAAGATTTGTTCTTTTTGCACATGGAAAGGATACTATGATTTTTTAAGGCTCGCATTCCAAAAGAATTGATGTTTTCCTGAACAAGAAAACAGGTATAGTTGATTTTATATCTCATGCATGTATGCTTGTAATATTTTAGTCATTCAAAGTTTATGAAAACTGTGAAAACGAATGACAAGTGCCCGCCTCGTGTGTGACTTATAATGTATCGGTGAAAGTTAATGTTGTAATCTTACAACGACCGAAAATTTGCTTTGTTTTTTAATTTTCTTTGGCCACGATAGCAATGTCCCAACTTCTTCTTAGTACGACATTGTTGGTGTACTGATCTGCTCTTCAGCTATTATTGTCTTTAAGTTACAAGAATGTCAAGAAAATATCTGCTTTGATTAGGCACGCCTCCTTTGGACACTCAACCTCCTATTGCTGAGTGAGAACATAACTTAATTACGGCCACTGTCGGCATGATTATGCAAAAACGTTCTTGATAGTCCCTATGTTGTACCTTAGCTACTTGGTGATGTATGTCTTCTCGTTTTGTTCTCTAGAACCAGTAGTTACACGCTGCAGATGTTTGCTGTTACTAAGTGTTATTATTCCTCGTGCGTGTTTTGTTTCAAACAACTGTATCTGCCTTTGATAGTTTGACTTAATTAAAGCTTTATCTGAAATACTATAATACTTTTGTTTAAAACATCTCTACACCACACAAAAACTTAAATTACACTTAGATACTGTTTGTGGTGGAGAACTAATATATATGAAATTATGTATTAGGTGTTGCGCACCTACTAACAAGCTAGTACAATTATGACCAGAAGGATAAACCGAAGACAACCGAAACGAAAAGTATAATCTTGTGCACAATCGCTTCCTGCTTATTGGCGACTTATCAGTGGGAGTCGGTATTACGCCCTTTACCCACTTTATATTTGGGTGAGGAATGTGGGAATATAGGGTGGTAAAATCTACTTGTCGAATGTTATCAGCATATAAATTCTATACAATGCGACTTCAACGCTAACAGACTCGGTATATATATATATATATATATATATATATATATATATATATATATATATATATATATTAGACCGGTACTAGAATATGCTGTCGCTATTTGGAATCCATTAAAAAAGGGTTTGTCTAATAAGATAGAAGCTGTACAAAGAAAAGTTGTGAAACATATTAGTCCTATTTCTTGCACTATATACGCCTCTAGATTACAGTTTGCGTCATGGCAATCTCTGTGGTTTCGGAGGATGTGTTATTGTATAAAAGTTTTCCATTTGAACCAATGGACTGGTGCCTATATGACTCCGATAAGAAAGAGTCATGAAGTTGGAACTAGATCTGGACATTTGGCAATATCTCCTCCTTTGGTGGGGAATGTAGCGAGCAAGATATTCTCTTTCTCGAAAATCTACAAAATTTATAACCAATTGCCGAAGGGGCTTAGAGAAATGCCTCCATCTAAGATGTCTTTTAAAACTTTATCTACTGAACTTGAAAAAGTCTGCAATCCTGCCGATATTTTTTATTTTTTTGATTATGATAATACTTTCTCATGGTTGAATAAAAGGCAAGGATAATTGTTATCGGAAACAGATTTTCTTGAGATTTTTATTTCCAAGTTTTGTATTATTATAATTGAAATGTTATGCACTATATCTTCAAATTAGTTAACATTGCATACAATCAATTGCTAGTCATGGTTCTCAATTTTTGCATAATGTTACACTCGAATTATACCTTAATTGTTCCTAATTTGATGATGTATATATTATTCTTTTCAGTCGAACTTCCTGATATTGATATATTGTATTGTACAACTAGTGAGATATACCTATCTACATGAGATTAATTGCACAATTATTGTGATGTGATAATTTTTTAAATATATATTGCACAATTTCCAATTTTATTATTTGATGGAATATGTGTGGTTTGAATCCAAATAAAGATATTCTATTCTATATATACATATATATATATATTATATATATATATATATATATATATATATATATATATATATATAATGTGAGGTGACTTGGAAGTCGCACTGCGTAACTATCACTACTGCAGGTTTACACATTCGTATAGGAGATTGTACCGTCCTATTTTCTCACATTCCTCACCCAAATATATAGTGGATAAAGGGCGTAATACCGGCTCCTACTGATGAGTCGCCAATAAGCATCAAACGAATGTGCACAAGTTTATACGTTCCGTTCATGCTATCTTTGTTTTATCATTCTGGTCATAAATGAATCAATCTGTTACTAGGTTCGCCACACCTAATACATAATAACTTAAATTTCACGTCGATTATACGTGGCTTTCAAAATGACTGATTGGAAGTTTGTTGAGTCCGTTTGAGTCATTTATTTTCTAGAGGTATTTCATTTGACCATTCGTATAGTGCCATCTGTGTTTTTCGTGCGTATGCTAAGCTTGTTTGTTTATTCTGGTTCTACGTTTTACGTTGTGCGTGTTTCGTGATAATGGTATTGTTTTTGTTGCTTGGAATGCTTCTTGCTTTTTCTTGCTTCGCGACACGTCTGTTTCTCGCGGTTTGTTTTGCCAAGCTGACTTCTTTGTTGCTTCCCTTTTTACTTATTTCAACTTTCACGACCTTGCTACATATGGAGTCAGTTGTACTTGCTGAAGACACGTGCTACCATTCTTTATTTATGGTCAGTCAAATGACTTGTCTTTCTTTCACAAATATCTTTCTTTCTGTGTATAACGTCATACAGATATGTTATATATCCTTTTATTTATTATAAGTTTGCTTCACATTGTTTGTAGATTCTTGCATTTCAATAATCAATACAGTGTAAAACAGGATTAAATATGCTGAAAATAGTTTCTACTTGTTTTGCAACACAGAGTATTTCGTATAATAAAAAGTGAGATTTCTCGTTTCTGCTGTTATTCACTACCAATTTCCTTGTCCTTTTTCATAACGACTATGCGGTTACCTGATAGATATGGTTTGTATTGGGTGTTGCGTACCTAGTAATAAATTAGTTTAAGCGTGACCAGTCGGATATGCCAAAGACAGCATGAACGGAACGTGTAGTCTTTTGCAAATTCGTTTCATGCTTACTGGCGACTCATCAGTAGGAGCCGGTATTACGCCCTTTAACCACAATATATATTTGGGTGAGGAAAGTGGTAAAAAAGGACGGTCAAGTCTCCTACACGAATTTGTAAACCTGCGGTAGTGTAGCTAACTTCATACAAAGTCTATGATAATGCGACTTTAAAGTCACCTCACTATATATAATATATATACCGTGACTGTAAATGGTACCAACACTATGAGTATTGCGTCAGTACCCAATATCAACATAATATTACCGAAGAGGTATATGATACCAACAATATGGTTGTCGAATTATGCTGATTTGTTATATGTATTATATATGGTGAGTTGGCTTTGAAGTCGCATTGCCGAAGACTTTATATGAAGTTAGATTCGCTACTGCAGGTTTACAACTTAGTATAGGAGATGGTATAGTCCTATTTCACACATTCCTTAACCAAATATAATGTGGGTAAAGGGCGTAAAACCGGCTCCTACTGATGAGTCGCCAGTAAGCACAAAACGAATGTGCACGAGATTATACTTTCCGTTTATGCTGACTTTGGTTTATCCTTCTGGTTATATTTGAAATAATTTGTTAAAAGGTGCGCGGCACCAAATACACAATTGGCTGTTACCTATAAATATTCCCGGCCTGATGACTGGATCCTGAGCAGTCTCACTGGAAGTGTTCTATTAATCGTACTTTTACTAATGGTTTGTGAATATCTCGTCCTTCGAATCAAAATTTTGTGTTCCAATCGATTCTATTAAGGTTAAAAAGAAATTGTGTTTTACAGACAGGACGCTACATAAGCTCATTTATATAGTCTTGTCCAACGAGGTTGTTTAATTCGATACCCAAATTTCTCTCGAGATATTACGGTACTCATTTACGAAGAACGTAATGAGGAATCGGCTAATACCATTTGCCATGATAGCCTGCAATAGCCAGAGCATACTTCTCCCACAACGGACTAACTACTGCCTGTGGTAGTCTTTGAGTGGACTGGTGAATAAGTTTGTACTGATGCTTTATCTGCTAAATAATTTTTTGTTTAATTATGTATACACTAACGTATATATGCCTATAAATATGTATTTATTTATGTATGTCTGTATGTATGTGGGCTTATACGTGTATATGAATGTACGCCTACATGTATGCGTTTATTTATGCTTGTTCTTTTATGTATTTTTAAAATTATTGGACTTTTTTACCTGCATCTGCACCAGAAATATGCTTCACACTGTTGATAAATAGATGACATAAACATGTAGATTTGCATGATTTTTTTACTGTAATTAAATTATGCTTATTATAAACTGTACATTTAGTGATTAAGTTTTTTCATACCTTCATTAATGATTTACATTTATTCACATAATATTTTTACATCCATTTTTTGGTATTGGCAATTTCAAAATTTTAAATTATTAATTATGACGGTGTTTGCTATATCAATTAAATTGTAACACGCGGCTCCGTGTTACAACCCAACGAAGGTCAATTTTTACAAACGCTGTGCTCTTTAAGGTCAAATATTCTAACTCTGTCCTTAAACAATATTTCTCTTAACTGTGATTTTAGGAACAATCTCTTTTAGTCTCAAGCAGTTTTAATCGATATTTCTTGAACTGCAATTTTATTTGTAATTAATAGTGTTTTTATAAATTAAACAGAACGGCGCGCGATCCGAGAGGATCACGCGGTGGACTATTGTATCACAGTGAATTTATCTCACTTTATTATATTATTCATTACTATGAAAATGATTGATTGTCTACTAAAGAAAGCAAAGAACGATACTTGTGAGTTGTTTGTCATTTAAATTTTAAACGGTTTCCATGGTCAATTTTAGTGATAACTTTCAATGTTAACTCCATTAACATCATCATGTATTCTTTGAGTTTTGTCATAAAAGTCGTTTAACGGTTTACACAAAACATGTTCCTTTATAAACATAAATAATTTTACTAGACTCATATTATCATGTATCCTTAATCGTCTGACTACTCATTACAATCCAGACATTTGTGTAACAATAACCACTTGTGTATAAAACATTTTACTTTATAAACATAAATCATTTTACTATGTTCATATTATCATGTATTTTCAATCATACGACTATATTCATGCTTTATAGACATAAATCATTTTAATTCTTGCCGTCTAGAAGACGGACAATTTAGTTTAACTGTGAATGGTGTTTAAGATATGATTTTATGTTAAAATCTGTTTTTCTTATTGCCGACCAACACATGGTCAAATTGGACTATCTGTGAATTATATTTCTAATTGCAATATTGTGTAGAATATATGTATGACCAGATGTTTTTGCCTTCTCGCATCAACCATCCGAAAATGATCAGAGACTGATTAGACGCACGGGTAATAATAATAACCACCATTGATATGTAGTAGGGGTACAAAATCAGGAACGAGATAGCAACAGCGAAAAGTACCCCTACAAAATAATGTAATTCTTCTCTTGTACAGTTTTCGTATATATTTGTACATAAAGGCGTCACTATTATAATAGTAGCATTAAATATTTTCAACCTAAATCTCTTGCTTTAGAGTCTTTAATTGTAACATTAAGCTTCGTGGTATATTAATAGTTGGATGTTCTTACTTTTAAAAAAAAATCCAGACAGGTATAGAGCTGAAAGATCATGCCTTCGCAGGGTGGAGCTGCTTAGCTAATGAATCCTTTCATGACTAATTTAAAGTTATAACGATTTATTTATTATTCGTTTACTCACCTACATTGATGAAAGAATTGGGAGTTATATTGGCCAATCTGATAGCAAGTGGCGAAATACTTCCTGTGGGTGTGGATAGCCTACCACCTGATATCTTGTTAGTTGTTAAAGTAATTTAAATTAGCGGAGGAACTGCTCTGAGCCGTTCAGATATTTCACATAATCTAGAAGGAATCTTTAGTGAATACAACACCAATTTCTTAATCTCCGTATTTGAGGCAGACCTATGGCACATCGTACGTATTTCCTTTTGTTTGCGACGATTCATTATAATGAGGTTATCTGTGGTTGAAGTCCTAGAGCACTCGGATAGATTAATTCAAGTTGACATTGAAGGGCCATTAAATATAGTACGCTTTTTGCGGAAACAGCATATATTTAGCAGTGTTCAAATTTTAATTCAATTAACAGTGCCAAAGTCTTTCTTGCCGAATAATTCAGAATTAATTTCATCTTTTAAATACCAAAATGCCGTTAAAACAGAATACATTTCTTCGTATATTTAAAGATAAACAGCGTTGCAACAGACGTTTTTAAATTTGCATCTATTATGTCATTAGCAAATCTAAACACCAGTTATCGTATATTTAGCGCAATAAAACACCTTTACTTTCCTGAAAACTGCTGTAAACTATAGTCAAATACAGCATAAACTTAGTCAATTCTACATCATTCTAATCATACTTTACAAAGTCAATTAATCTGTCCATGCTTGCAGTGCGGCACAGCCTAAATTTAAAGAAACTTCGATTAGGAAAAGACTATAAAAATGCAAAGGGTATGCTGTTTGCATAGCAGACATATATCAATTAAAATAAATTCCAAATTGGATTAATTTTCTAACTTATATCGGGAAGATTTTCACAATAAAAATTAAAAGTAGTATGTGTATTTCTTCAAATCTATCAAGCAACTTAGTAAATAATATTTTATAATTTAAAATAAAATATAGAATTTCTCGTTTTCGTGAAACAGATTAACTGGTAGTAACTAAAACAACTTCTTCAAATTTGATTTAAATATTTCACCTTTAGTGTTAATAAAATGTTCTTACTTTTTGTCGTCTGGATCATGTAACATCAAAGATTCGATTGATCATAATTTCCATTTCCTATTTGTCTTCGATCGGGCTGAGTTTGTATTCGTCCCTTTCTTCCAAAGGCTTCAACATCGTTCATACTAACCAATGGAAATGCGGTTCTATCACTCTTTGTTATTGAGACACATTATATGTTTTAAACCATTGGTTAGTAAATAAAATAAAATATAAATAGAACGGATTCTGAATGAGGTTACCACATTTGCTTAAATCTGCTATTGTGAGTATTGTGCTGTGTGTAGTGGCCTGAGGATGGTGCTGGAAATTTGGCGCCGAAACGTTGCCAGTAATCAAATATGTGATAGAATCGCATTTCTATTGGTTAGTATGAACGATGTTGAAGCCTTGGAAGAAATGGACGAATACAAACCCAGCCCTATCGAAGGAAAAAAAGGAAATGGAAATTGTGATAAATCGGCTCTTTGTGAAACTGTTAGTGCAAAGAGTTATCCACATTGTTATATCAATTACTTTCATAAGACTCAACATTGTCATCACGTAATCATATTTTTCCCGAGTGAAAATGAATA
The DNA here is from genome assembly GCA_029291075.1 of Eudiplozoon nipponicum. Taxonomy (NCBI): domain Eukaryota; kingdom Metazoa; phylum Platyhelminthes; class Monogenea; order Mazocraeidea; family Diplozoidae; genus Eudiplozoon; species Eudiplozoon nipponicum. The sequence goes on from JAQBSW010012820.1 coordinate 10,068, forward strand.
CATCAGTAAATTCGCATCTTATATTTTAGCTGTAATTTTGGTTGAATTTTATTTAGTGTTTGAATTTTGGTTTGAATAAAACTAATTGATTGATATGCAAATAAGTTCCTACTAATTGATTAAACTATAATTGATAACTATCCGTCTAATGCAATGCAAAACAGTTTCTCTCATGAGCCTCTATTTGATCGGCCACAGATCACGGTTTCTCCTAATCATGTAATTGGACCTTTACACTAAATCCCAGGTACGTTGTATGCATTGTCTCTCTTCCAGGCAAAATTTTCGATATTTCCTTTGATTGTATTTAAATGTTAAGAGTTCCAAATGACTTTTAAGCTAGTCATACCAAAATAGACATTGTGAGTCATACGTTGCATCAGTACAATGTAAAAAAATATATATACATGAAAATCAAAGGGTAACGACAAAAGGTGTACTCGAACATTGCCGCAGAGATGGCATAATACCAAAGAACTGTTCAAAATGCTACACAATTGTTACTTAAGTACAGCTGGTTATACCATGTAAGACAAGAGAGTGTGAGAAGAAAAATTAATTATGTGGATTCATAGAGGTCACGTTGCAAGACATACGGCGCAATTGATACGCATCAAGTTAAAAATTTGATACGTAGAATAACGAAAATTAATGCTATGAATATCAGTTATGCGCTATGCAAAGCACTCTATTGCTAGGTTGAGATTGTAGGCAGATAGAGCCTGAGACTTTTGAATAAGGTTTGTATGTTCCCAGGATCAGGCGTTTTGAGAAACTGTCTCAACCTGTCTATGCTTACCGATGTAGGTGTTGCACCTTACATGATAATGAAGTATTTTGGCTGTCTGAGCAAAATCGGGTAAGAACCGCGATACTTTGATTGTACTGGTGCAACAGCAGTGTCGTTGTGAACGAGTACCCTCTTGCAGCTATGAAGCTGCGGGTGAACGAAGATTGGGTGAGGCGTACATCTCGGCTGCAGTTCAGACATGTTACAAAAGGCTTCAGATGGGTTGGATGACATTCTGATAATAAACACCGAGGTGTTCCGCGTGCACGTATGTGGAAAGGCCAGAGATGTGTTTCGAAATATTTTTAACATCAGTTCGAGCCCAAGAATTTACATTCGAAACACCAATTGTGCGTGTGGCTGTCCAGCAGTTAATTGACCGGACAGTAGCAATTAAATTGGAATTGCCGGTCAACCTCACGTATAAGGAGCACAAAACACGAGTGTTGGATCACTTCCAAGCAAGGCCTCAGGAGCTGTTTTCAGAATTGTACAGTCTCAAACCATTACTGGGTTAGATGCCCCTGGATATCATGGTATGCATCAAGCGGTGGTTCTCCAAACCCACCGAGTCTTTACCCAGGTTGCAATCACATGATGCCATCATGTTTATGCTGCTGGATCCTAACAGATGCGATGCAATATCTAGCGCCCAAGGAGGACTGAAAGGGAGACATCAGGCCTCACCCTCGATAGACAGTATACCGTCGTACTCTGATGATGATCATGGGAGAGCGAAACGCGTCAGTGCGTTGCGGCTGGTGGTATTTTTTTATGTTGTTCAACGACTGGTTAAATACAATGGGATTGGTGTTTACTTCGAGCACGCACACTTGATTTACATAATTGTAACCACCATCCGCGCAATCAATTATCGTTAAATTGTATTGTCTATATTTGTATATGTGGCAAAAGCTACAAACAGTTAACGTTTGTGACTGCATAGAAATTGTGCAGCTGACATTTCCAGTCAAGTCCAATGTATTCGAGACTGCTAAAGGCGAGAGCAACATATCTAATTTTGATATCCATATATATTCAATGCGGTTTCATCCTCGATAGTCAGTTTGTCGAAACGCGTCAGTGCGTTGCGGCCGGCGGTAGTTTTGTTATTTTGTTCGAAGACTGGTTAAATACAATGGGATTGGTGTTTATTAAGAATATAGTCTTTCTAAATTTCATCTCTAACTACTCGTTTGATTTTAAATCTCTTTGTGATTTGATCCCTAATTTTGTGTTTTGCACCCCTAACTTACCTATTGTGATTATTCTAATAATACAATATTTAGAAGTAATAATTGGTCTGATGCTTGCAAAAGGTAAATTAATGTCTATTGATTGCAGTTTCAATTAGATGTACGTACATGTGTATCAATTATATTTTAACGAATTTTTGTAGTTATGAATACACATACAATTTCACATGCGTGGCGTGCGCCAACTTAATGGTATGCCAATAAATTTTATTAACTAGACTATCTTGGGTGCAACCCTAGTGGTTTGAATTGAAATTTAACATGTGCATTGTCTTTCGGATTTATAGTTTTATCACTCATGGCATGTATTTATGACGAGTTTTTCTGAATTGAGTGGGCAAATCGATTAGTTAACGCATGCAATTGATAAATTATTATTCAGCCACTCTGGTCTCAATTAGTTAGATGGAAACAACAATTATGATAATGTACACACACATGTGACACGCGAATATCTAATGAAAGGCCAGTCTGAAGTATAAATATTATGGCTAGAGGAAATAACGCGCTTGCTTCATTAGTTTCGTTTGTTAAACTTGTGAGGCATATTGCAACTGATGAAGGCTATCAATAATTTTAACCAAAATATATTGAGAAAAGAAAACTATTGGAACAATGAAAGCTGCGTTAGTCAAAACTCAGATCAGGTAATTTCTATCTGAACTTTTTCTGGATTAAAGTGTAATCGCCATTCGACAGCTTTGGCCAACATCTTCTACAGCCTAACACGTAATTCGTGTTCAGTAGTGGCCCGTATAATAAAATTGTCCACGGCAGCTGTTGTACAATTTTATTCAAACACAAAAGAGTCCATCATTCTTTAGAACATTTTCGGTGCGTTTTTAAGACCAAATGATACACGGGTAAATTGAAGCGAACCATCCTTTTTCGTAATTTAAACCATCGGAACCCGAAAAAAGATGAAAACGGTTCAAGAACACCGGCTTCTATCATTTCTTGGGTTGCTCGAGTCGCTGCTGCTAATTTCTTTGGAGGCGCACCATATACTTTTGGTGGTTTGTAACCTTCATTAAGATCTAGTCATAGCTTAAATTGGTCGACCGTCGGCCCTGGACGTTCGCTGCAATCAGAAAGTTGGAATATAATGTTATATTGGGTTTTAAGATTCTTCCCCCACCCAAGCGAACAACTGGTCTCCTCCTACACCTTAGGGGTACATATAGACTTTATTAAATTTATGCTTTCAGGCCTCGATATGCATATACGCTTTTTGACAGTCTATCGTCTTAATCCATTTTTAATGAAATCAAGTCCCAATAAGGGTGTTTGCGTATTTGCTACAACTAAAGACATATAGTAGATATTTTCATTTATTAAAAATTTCGCGTTCCATTCGCCTACAATCACCATCGATGCGTCCGATGAATGACATAAACTTGCTCTCGTTTGTTATACGTTGTTTAATGGCGAAGTCATTGGTAATACCGACACATCCACTCAAGTAACCAATTGCATTATTTCTGGTTGTCCGTTGAAGAGTTCTACATATGTCAACGTTTCCCGTACTTCTTTTTCTTCGAAGGCCATCTGATTCGGAACACCTTATAGGTTGTTCTGCTGGTCTTCACTCGGTCTAAGGACAGTTTCTGTGTTCTTAATCTCAAAGTTGGCTATTTTTACACTGCTTGTATTCTTATTATCCTGCTCAATTTTGAATCAGATAATAACATAATTTTGTGCTTATTCAGTGCTGTTAACTTCTTTCCTTTGTTTATTATATTTCCATTAAATCTCAGCAAGATCTCATTTAATAATCTCTCTATTGTACTTGAGGGATAGCTGTTTAGTTCGAACATTTCCTTTAATCTCCTCCTTTCCTTATCTATATTTTTTAAATAAACTATTCTAAGACTCCTTAATATCATGGATTTAAGAATGCCTAATTTCATTCCATATGGGTGATTTTAGAATAAATTAAGAAGGAGTCCCTAATAGGTCTCCTATCTAAAAATATCTCTTTTAAATTTGGGACCATTCCGTTTTAATATTACATCCATAATAGGTAATTCTTTTTCTCTAAGTTGTGACCAGAAGGATAAACCAAAGACAGCACGAACGGAAAGTATAATCTCATGCACATTCGTTTCGTGCTTACTGACGACTCATCAGAAGGACGCCAGGTATTACGGCCTTTAACTAATATTTATTTGGGCGAGAAATGTGTGATAATAGGAGAGTACAATCTCCTAGACTAATGTGTAAACCTGTAGTAGTGAAGCTAACGTCATATAAAGTCTCGAAAGTGCGAATTCCACGCTAACTCATTCTGCGTAATATATATACCGAGTCTGTAAAAGATACTAACACTATAGCTATTGTGTCAGTAACCGATACCAATATTATAGTACTAAAAAAGTACATGGTACTAACACTATGGTTGCCGAGTCAGTACATTGTACGAACATGATGGATATCAATATTTGCTATAGTACACCCAAATTGAGAGTTACAAATATATCTGAACACATGTTACTACAGTAAATCCATAGACTTTGGACTTGCTCGATATCAATTATCATATTTCGCGGTAAGCGTGGCATCATTGAATTCAATATATACCAGATAAACACTGTTTGTTGCGAAGAACTAATATATATGCAAGTATGTATTAGATGTTGCGAACCTAGTAAAAAAATAGTTCAGTTGTGACCAGAAGGATAAAACAAAGACAGCATGAACGGAAAGTATAATCTCATGCACATTCTTTTCGTGCTTACTATAGCATACATTGATATCCATCATGTTGGTACCGAGTACCGACTCGGCAACCATAGTGTTAGTACCATGTAGCTTTTCGGTATTATAATGTTAGTATCGGTTACTGACACAATAGCCATAGTAACAATTCTTTAAATCAAGTTTGCGAGCTTGAAATAAAAACCAATCCCATTGTATTTAACCAGTCTTTGAACAACATAACAAAACTACCGCCAGCCGCAAAGTTTTGTTATGCTGTTCGACGACTGGTTAAATACAATGGGATTGGTGTTTGTTTCAAGCTCGCAAACTTGATTTAAAGAATTGTTACCACCTCCAGCGCAAACAATTATTGTTAAATAGCCATAGTGTTGGTATTATTTACAGACTTGGTATATATATTAAATAGAGTGAGTTATCGTGTAAGTCGAATTATCGAGACATTATATGATGTTAGCTTCACTACTGCAGGTTTACACATTCGTCTAGGATATTGTATCTCACATTCCTCACTCAAATATATTGTGGTTAAAGGGCGTAATACCGGCTCCTACTGATGAGTCGCCAGTAAGCCCTAAACGAATGTGCAGGAGATTATACTTTCCGTTTATGCTGTCTTTGGTTTATCCTTCGGGTCACAACTGAACTAATTTGTTACTAGGTTTGCAATACCTAATACATACATGCTATATATATTAGTTCTCCGCAAGAAACTTTTTTTAATCTCACAAACAAGTTTGGCTTGAGAGGAGATTTTAACAACAGATTTTTTCAAAATAGTGCATAAAAATATTAGCAACCGGGATTGATAGTGGTTGTCCCATAG
>JAQBSW010012821.1:0-15654 GCA_029291075.1 Eudiplozoon nipponicum
TAATTCGAGTGTAACATTATGCAAAAAATGAGAACCTTGAATAGTAATTGATTGTATGTATTTTTGACTAACATGATGATATTATGCATAACATTTCAATTTTAATAATAGAAAACTTGAAAATAAAAATCTCAAGAAATTCTTTTTCCCATAACAATTACAATTATCCTTGTCTTTTATTCAGCCATGAGAAAGTATTATCATAATCAAAATTAAAAAAATATCAGCAGGATTGTAGACGTCTTCTTGTTCAGTAGATAACAATTTAAAAGACATCTTAGACGTAGGCGTTTCTCGAAGCCCTTTTGGCAATTGATTATAAATTTTGTAGATTTTCGAAAAAGAGAATAACTTGCTCGCACCATTCCCAACCAAAGGAGGAGATATTGCCAAATGTCCAGATCTAGTTCCATCTTCATGGCTCTTTCTTAGTGGATTCATATAGGCACTAGTCCAATGGTTCAAATGGAAAATTTTTATGCAAGAGCACTTCCTCCGAAACCATAATGTTTGCAGTGTTACAAACTGTAATCCAGTGGCATATATAGTGATGGAGATAGGACTGATTTGTTTACAACTATTCTTTGTACAGCTTCTATATTATTGGACAAACCCTTTTTTAATGGATTCCACGTAGCGGCAGCATATCTTAGTATCGGTCTAATGCATATTATGTTTATTTTAAGTGTTATGGCAATCGATAAGATATTTCGATTTATTAGTGCCCATCTTTTCTTGGCACTGCCTACTATCCTTTCAATATGTCTCTCAGCAGAAGCTGTACATTGAATAGTCATGCCTAAATCCTTTATTTCTTGCATAAGATTAATCTCAAACACATCATTAATCACAGCATGATGAAAATAGACATAATTAAAGTCTGTTATGCTACCTATTTTTAAAGCTCTCGTCTTTTTATTGTTTATTCTCAGCCCTAGTGTAATCAAATATCTACTTAAATCATACAAATCTAATATCACATTATTTTTGGAGAATTCGACATATTTTGAATCAATTGGAAAGATTATTTTTAAATCATCAGCTAATTTGCAAACTCGACCGTTAAGGATCTTAGTTTCCAAATGTGCAAATACGATTTTAAATAAAATTGGCCCCAAACTTTGTCCCTGTGGAATTCCACTTGTTACTCTTTTCGATTTTGATATCAAATCGTTTACTTGAATACTCATTTTTCGATTATATAAATAGCATTTGAATAATCTAAAACTATTCGGATCAATATTCAATAAACTAATCGCATTCAAAATAGCATCAAAAGGTATAGAGTCAAAAGCTTTGAGATATCTATAAATACAATTAATGCATCTAACTTATTCTCATCTAATGTAATTACATGTTTCCACATAGAAAGCATATTAGTAGTTTTCGATCTATCTTTCGTAAAGCCATGTTAACATATATCAAATTCAGCCGGCAACATACGTTCTAAATGATCTAGTATCAATCGTTCTATTATCTTCAAAATCGTAGGGATAATAGTGATTAGTCTATAATCACAGGCGCACATTGGCTTATTTACTTTTAGTAACGGCTTAGCTACTATCGTTAGTATATCGATTGGTAATTTCCCATTCTTCAAAATTCTATTTATAAAGTTGCAGAGCGCATTCATAAAAGTTAAGGGTAACTGAAGCAGTTTATCAATCGAAATACCAAGGTGATCTTTTTTGTTTTTTTGATTTTATTTTTTTAATTAATTTATCATTTCATCACTGTCAATAACAAGTCCTGGTTCCTGGCCTCTCGAAGGATCAGGTAGTTACATGAAATTTCTTTCATTCTGTGGATTACATACCAAATTGCCAAATACTTCATCCAATTCACAGAGAAATTCATACTTGGTTTTATACACAGGTAATATAAGCTTTAACTTTTCCTTATATTTACTGTAGTCTAAGAGGAGTTTGTATCCTAGTCTAGGATTACTCTTCATTTTGGACAAAATAATTCGTTCTGATCTTTGACGGATTATCAGCAGTGATGAATTAATTTCTTTATCAATCAAATCCAACCTCATTTGTTTAATACAATTGATAAGACTACATTTCATTATATTTTCTCTTTTAATTATTAGTTTACATAATCTCCTATTGATTCGTTTCTGTATAATATCCGTAAAAGTAGATGTCTGAAATATAACAGATAATAACGATGAAACAGAAAAAACAAATTCGTCAGTGTTCATGAAATAAAACCTTTCATAATCAATCAGTATGCTTAACTCTCTAAAAGGATTCCAGTTGATTCTGGAACATTGCGCGTGTGCATTTTCAAGATTAAGTTTCTGTGTTTTGCTACTGAAGATGTTCCATTGTAAAATAATTTGTTTGTGATTCAATTCTTTGAAATAGTTTACAACATCATAACTGTGTGATTTCACCGTTTCAATAGAACCGTGAATGACATGCTTAAACATATATTTTTTACAGTCAAAATATCAAATTTAATTCCCTAAATGATGTTTGCGAGCTTATGTAAACCCTGCAAATAACACGATGAGAGCCAGAAATCTCAGTTTGCTTTCGTTTTGCACTGCAGTTTTATTCTCATTAGTCAGATTACCGTCTTGATTTGAAAGACGAAACGCGTGGGTATGTGTGAACTAAGGCAATTTTGCTGTTGTGTGATAGATTTGAGACAATAAGATTGGTATTTCAATTAAGTAAACATACTCTCTTTATAGAAATGTTTTCAAAATTAATGTAATCAATGATCGTTTAATTTAATTAAATTTTTTTTAAATAGAAAATCATGAAGGCTGAACGCTCATAGTACTTTATATTCTACAGCACTACCAGAATCAATTCGAAAACATAAACTACGTTTTTATGAAGAAACGCGTCAAGACATTGACTGCTAAATCAGGATTAGAAAAAATATTTCCTTTTCAACGAATGATGATTTAGGCAAATCAATTGATAGGACAATAACTTTTAAACAGTGAAAAGTTCGCTTAAATAAGATAGATATTAATCTAAAGCATATCTAGCGCCATAGAGTTTAGCCATTTCCTACTATAATCGGAAATAATACTACACTAACGAGTGAAACACGTAGATGAACATATCGACCGAAGAAAATTCGTGTCCGCTAGTAACAACTCAAATTGAGCTCCAATATTATTGGTCGTAAAAAAGAGGAAAAATCAGAAGACAGACCACAGTAGTTTCGATATATAATTCACAAAACCGGTATTTCTATATGTTAAATGATAATAATTTATTCTAATAATAGTTCTATACATATTTATGTTTTTCAATTCTATTCATTATGTGGTAAAATTTGTTTTCACTATTGATTGAATTATTTCGAGTTTGAGGAATTGAATATCTTAAAAGATTAATGCATTCGAAAACCCAAATTGATTTTATTCCAATAATATGCATTTTATATTGATAAATAATATATTTTTATAAAATATCTCTTTTTTATTTTTTATTAGTTGTTCAGAAACAATTTGCTTTTGACCTGTGTTTGAAAAATGTGACACGAGAAATCGCTTCCATAATTATTCTTTCATGCGACCTTGGATGTTAACGATTCAAAAATTTTCCCATTAATCGAAATGTCATTAACGTGGACTGTTTTACTGGATTTACGACAGCTAAATTGCGTAATCGAGTAATCGTTTGCAAATCGCTAGGTTGTACTAGAATATTTACTGTATCTGAAATATTCTCTTTGGAATATTCTCGCAAAATTGAAATGAGGATTGAGAGAAAACTATTTATAGGCATTTTTAGGTTCTAAGTTTCATTAAAATTGACTCGCGAGTATTTTATTCTACTAAAAACCAAATAGCAGTGCTTCATTTTATGACAACTGGGTGAAATTTAAACATAGAATTATGCAGTTTTCTACATATGAATTTTATCATCGATCCATTTTAAAATAAGTTGTAAACACAAAATGAGAGATGCTGCCAAAATTTAGTGCTTTAACTGTGTCAACGCTGCATTACTATGTGTTGATCTGAATATAATTAAAAATTGGCCAAAAAAATCATTTTGATACCAATTCTATAGCAAAATTAAAAAAATTGGAATTTGACAGAACTAATTCATTTTCATATACAGAAAATTTCTACAAAATAATTTTGATTTGCATGCAAAATATAAAGAAAAAAGAGGAAAGATTGCAATCTCATTAGATTGAGCCAATAATGAACTGTTAATTTATGCATTGCACCCAAATTTTTACAGGAATAAGTAGAACGCACGGAAATTGAGTCCAAATTGGACACAATGCACGTAAATGACCAAAATTTATCGCTATTTTTCACAATCTTTTAACGTTGCATTTACCTTTCTTTTGCATTACGAAAGAACAGCGTTTTGTGAATAATTGATTAGAAAGAATGAAGGTAATATTTTAAGATTATGATTTAACTTGGTTTTGTCCAATCTAGGAAGTACTAATAATTGTTAAAGGAACACACCATTGAGAAAATATTTTTTGAGTAAAATTTAAAAATTTTATGCGTATTTATACTTATTTAAAATTTATTATGATAAAGAAATGCCAACGAATATCATTAAATTTTCTTAACAATATTTTGTTAGTTTCTGATTCGTGTTCAATAATGTTTCAGTAGTTATTTCTTTCGCTTTAATTAACATCAACTACTGTTTCTACAAAAATATTCATAATGTTTTCTTTATGCTGATTCAACGAGTTAATGTTTAACTTTTAAAGTTTTTACAGTACATCTGATAACGAAACGAATGCATATATTATTCAATCTGATTTTTCTATTTTAAAAATCAATTGATTTATTTGTTTATATTTTATTCAAAAACAATTATATGATTACAGTGAATGCCATATTAATAAGCACAAAACAAAGTAGATTTTGCAAAAAACTCAAAAACAGCGTATAAAACGTTATTTTTGTTAAGTAAACAATTTCCAGGGTTTTTTTTTATGTAAAACATTCTGATTACTATCGTTTTGGCAAAATTCTATCGCAATCTAACGACTACTTCACGAAATATTGAATGAAGATCGTGTCAAACAGAGTGAGAATTTGATTTTCGCATTTTATCATTATTTTAATTCCTTGTCTAAATAAATTTGCATAATTTGAAGATAGATGCCTAATCCAGCCACTTCATTGAATTATATGATTGATCTAGTTTTGCGATAATAATTTAAGATTTGGTAAATTTTTGTCTAATATGTGACAATCGAAAAACATCGACAGCATCTAATTTTCATTTAAACAGCGCAGGCAAATATTCCATGATGGAACAAATATCTCAACTATAACAGATTCCTCCGATTTAAAAAAAGAAATTCATTTAGGACAATTTTACCCGAGTGCCTATAGAATAAATTGTCAGCTGCACAAGTTTTATTCAATTAAGAGTGTAATATATTCATATATATCGTGAAGTTTCCAAATATTACCCAATTAGGGCTTCAAAAATTGCACAAGTCGTGATAACATTCATGATCATTTTTCTGGACTTACCAGCTTGTCCCTTTAAATATCAACAATGATAATCATACTTCATGTTGTATAAGAATTTATTTCATCGAAAATATTTCACTCAACCAATCAGTGTTATATAAGATTGTCTCGAATAAATTATCATCTGCACAATTGGTATTGAGTTAAGAAAGTAATTTTTTCTCAACTATTGCGAAACTTAGATATTTAAAACATTGCGCGAGGTAGGATAACATATATATATATATATATATATATATATATATATATATATATATATATATATATATATATATGAAATTGCATGAAATTTATGCTTTAATACTTTATAACCTACGTTTCGTAATCAGAATTCCATTTTCCTATAAATATTTAATCAAACCCTACATATATAGATATATATATATATATATATATATATATATATATATGTAAAAACTGTACCTAATATATCATACATAAATAAATATCAACAACACAGGATATCGTAAAACAGAGAGGATATGTTTTAAAACTTACGAATGTATACACACTTTATATAAGTATAAGTTCAATCTATATATATATATATATATATATATATATATATATATTCAGTTACTGATTGATCAGAAACATTCTGTGTGCAGTCGGTTAAGGGAAGAAACGGGGCAAGTGCGGAAAATACTAACGTCAGAATAATATTTTTCCATTCGGTGGTAATGTCAAATTATGAACTGAAAAATTCGCTCACGGACCGAAATTAAGTCCAGAGTAAACGAATAAAGGTTGCACAGAAACAGAGACAACGGAAACTCGAGACGAAATTCCACTGTAAATTGAAGCTATAATTCATAGATCAGAATTAATACAAGAGCAAAGCTAGGTAGGATCAATTATTTTAAAGAGTTGTAGGGCAGATAATTTCAACTCGGAAGTAAGTAAAACACAACCGAAATTTATGGGCCTCTTCGGAAATTTTTTTTATGTCGTGAATTATAGCTGCAGCCTCTTAATCAGATTCGCTATTATCAATGATTTATTTGTCACTTATATTGACCATTTAATTTTTTTACAGATATTGCATTTCGGACTCAATTGCACAGCTACGTAAATTAATTTCACTCGATTTTCCAATTAAACTCGCGAAATTTGATTTTTGCATATGCCACATTTGTATTCCGTTCGTTATCCCCCTGTAAACACCTTCATCGGGCGCCTGATGGTAAACTCGACAATGAAATATTCGTTGTAAAATTTATTGTAGCGGATATATTGATCTTGTTTGGCCGATCCGGCCTAAATTATGCACAGAACAGCTTTACGTATTTTATTTGATAAACGACCATTGACTGTAAGATTTGAAGAAGCCTATCATTTAAATTTATGACGAGCTCGTGTTTTGTTTTATATACGAACATCATTTGTTTATTAGGAATCCTAAAAGAGAATGACTATTTAAAATTCATCTAGGAAGTATTTCGTTTATTGTGCTACATTTAAAACGTTTACTGACGCATAATCCACTAGATGACTAAGTACTCATGGATTTTTGTCGTTGATTAGGCATTAGAGTTTCCTCCACAAAATATTTTTGGATAATCGTTTTCTAATAAGTATTTTTGCACCCAACTAGCTCATGGCCCAGATTATTTTAGGCAAAATTTCCATTATTCCGTAGGATAAATTGTGTATTAATATTGATCGTGTGGAATATGTGGGCAATGCTGCGGTAAAAGAACGTCTGTTTGACCTGTGGATACTTTTGATATATTTTTCTTTCAAAATATCATATTTATTTTTCAATATCGATAAGTCGAGGATGGAAACTATTAGATTGGGGGGTTTTCGTGCTCGCAAGTTAACTGAATATGATGGTCAATATAATTATAACCGTTTAGCATGCCCCTTATTTTGATTTATTTCGTTGTTATGCAACTATATTCAAAATACTTATTTATGCATGGTAATATTATAATAGATATTTTCAGTTTTCTTGCTTCCAGCTAGAAAATATAGACTTCCCCTTGAAGAAATCATAAAGAGGCGCCCATCACCACGCCATCGACATCTGTTCGGTATAGCCAATTAAAATTGTACCGAAGATCTTGACTGCTCCTATTTAGAAATTATAAATTGCTCGTAGGTATGGAGACTGATGGGTGGTCACACACGCAAGTTTTGCCAAAGGCGATACATGTGACTAGATTTATGACGTCAAATGAATTAATTTTTCAAATGAACAACAGATGTGTTGCTGGAGAGTTTAGTGCATAAGTTACTATTCTCTTTTGTGAATAACATTAGGTTGTTCCAAATCGCATTATTTAATTTTTTTTTGAAATATATTTTTGGATATATTTGCTCAATCCACAATTCATCACAAGACATTAGAAAGAACTAACATGGCAATTTTCATATTTCCTTTCATCATCAATATAATCAATGTTGCGATTTTGTATAAAATCCTGACCCAGTAGGTAGATACATTTTGTCAGTATAAGATATGAATTTTACCGTGTAAAAGCAATTCATCCAGTAGACCGGTTTCGTCCTTATTGGGAACTCATTACGTACTGACAAGAATTTTACAGGGACAGGGCTCAAACGTGGGCACATCTGCTTTGGAATCTGGAAATGTAATCATTGAGCCACACTGTCGCTTACTGCACACAGTTTTCAGTTATATACTAACTAATGTAATTGTGTTAGAATTTTATCTTTCAGTTGGACCTCATTTGCCATTTATTTAAACTCAGATCCATCTTACCATCCCCAATCTGTCATTATTGAACAGACACAAAACACTACATGGGGACGTGACATTGAAATGACCATTTATATAATTAAACAGTCACTGGTTGTACGGGCAGTGATAGCGATTACTTTGAATAAAGGTTGAAATCTTGATACAAACACCTAACCAATTAATTAATTGGTTCGTCACTATAAACTACGAAAGTTATTGTGTAGAAAAGGCAATTAATTCAGTAGACAAGTTTCATCGTACTGTATACATTTGGCTGGTTAATCCCATAATAGCTTACTAACCTTTCACTAGTTAGACGAACGTTGCGTAGATGTGGATGTCTATAACTGCTCTGTATAACCAATAAGGTGAAAATAGAGTGATTGAATTTTATTTTCCACCTTATATGCTTTAGACTATTTGCTTTATACTTACATTGACTTAAGTGACAATGTCCTCACATTTTACGGTGATGAATCAAGTAAACCGAATGTACATTTTATGACACCCTACCACAGTAAATGGTAAAATATAAAGACAGGCAAATAATGCATGTGTCAAATTTCACTTAAACCACTTGATTTAAAATGATGAACGGCTAATTGCGTAACTAATATAGTAATTTCATAAGATAGTTGCACGTTACGTATGAAAATATTTATATATAATTGGCAATTATTCAGTTAGATATAATTATCAAACAAACACGTAAATGACTGGATTTAATTTACCATTTTCTCACGTCAGACTAATTGTTATATTCGTATCACTTAAATGATGCAACACAGGATTGATCTCTTTTTATAATGGGAGTGTTATAAATATACTTCCCGGTAAATTTGCAATTTTTTGTAAAATAATTATATATATATATATGAAATAAAATAAATCATTTTCAAACAATTGAATTTAAAAACCAGCCTACAATTTTGGCTTCAGTGGTGCCTTAGTTCAAGGATTATTTGAGAAATTCTGTATAGGGATGTGTGCTGTTATAGCTGATGATGTTGGAGCTATTTATACACCTGTAATTTGATTGTAAAATTGTTTCCTAAATGGTAAAAAAGTAGAGGATATATGCATACACAGAACTGTCCAGATGTACATAATCTACGAATTGTTTACTTGGAATAGAATTGATTCCATTTTTATAAACGTGTGCAATCTACATATATCTGAATGAATGCAGAAATTAATATACAAATGAAAAACAGTTAAAAGTGTAAGGTTTTCATTCACTGGTAACGTCAAAGTAATTGAAATTTAACTGAGAAATGTCCAACTTGCTCACTGACCTAAATCATGTACAAATATAATGAATGACGGTTTCCTAGATGGGCAGATATTGAAAGAGTGGGAACTAGTAAACAAGCGCCACTGTAAATTATAGACAGAATTCGGCTAGCAAAATTGGCTCAAATGCATATTTTAATAAGAATCTTTTTAGGAAACATATTTTTCAATAAAGATTTGGGGAAAATAATAATTTATTCCAGAAGAAACTAAATAGAAAGGAGAGATGGACACCAGTTAAACCAATTAAATTAAACGACATCAAGACAATATCATGTAAAAGGAACTTTCACTAGGCTTTCCGTCATAAATCATAATCGTTTTCTCTTGCATTGATTTATTTTTAACTTTGATTCATCGAACCAAATTTTTTTGTCGAATTAGGAGGCGTTAATAAATATAAGCTTAATGATTTATCTATATATATCATAGTCAATACGCTAAATCCAGATTTTATTTCAATTAATTCTTCAATTAACACAGGTAAAGGTTTTTGTTCACTTTCGAGTCTATCCGATGGCCTGTCGCCATTGTTTGACTGGCTAGATATACCCTTAATTTTATGTCGTTCTGTTTCCGTTTACGTATCATTATCCAATACATGTTTTCGCAAATATGGATGAGATTTAAATCTTTACGTGTTTTCTTCTGGTGTGTAGAGAGGTTCTAATTTTTAGCCAATAGTAAGCGAATGTCCATATACTGTTCTGCCATTGTCTTGAGATGATACTCTCCAGTACCCTAAATACCATTATCCTGCACTTTTCTAATTCTATTTTCGCTTTTTCTGTTTCTCTTATTTCTAAATCTCAACAACCACTCGTTTATATTAATATCGATTTAATTTTTCGAATAACTATTCATTTTTAATATTTACTTCAAGAAGTTCAGTATATGATCTTTACATTCCATATCTTTTATTAACAGATTCTTTATTTAATTGGGTTAAAAGTGCTTAATTTTATGTTATATAGTTAGCTAGAGAATAAATAATGGAGGATACCAGAGTAAGTAACTTCCCTGTAAATATATTTCCATTGAGAAATAATTACTCTCATTTTTCAACTTTTTCAATGTAATTTTTAATTCTCCTAACTGATTGGATAGAAAATGTAATAGATTCAATTTGTTATACCTTGATTCTAAATTAAGAACTTATCATAAAGGAATTTCGCAAGCAATTTCGGCCACAGGGTATGTTCAACGACAGCTTTCTTTCGAAATAATGCAAGAATATGTTAGCGGCCAGGACCGATAAAAGTTGCTCACCGGGCACACGCTGAACTTTTTATAAACATCGGTTTTCTGAGCATAAGGACGAAAAACGAATATTTCATTATAATAATACTCAAAATAATTTTAATACCAAATGCTCTAGGTGTCATTTCATACATTTTAGTGACACATGCGCCAGAATATTTGTATACCTCGAAGTGTCCAATCTACAGATTTCAACAAATTGTAACTAATCGTAACCGTAATGAACTTATATGAGCTCCTTAATGCATTATTCAAATTTGGTTTATGTATTATTTCTGTGTGGTAAAATATTTTACATTTTATATGTTGGTGAACTTTGAACATATGCAATAAATGAAAATGGATTTCCTTGTTAATGAAGCTTAAATAAACCGTATACCAAAGGAAGGATTTCCTCAAATTTGATATTGGACTCCTGACCACTTTAGTGAATTCGTTAGTCTAGAAAATTTAACTGATTTTTAAATTAATCTCGTATAGGATCTAATCTGTTGGGTCCTTAATTATTGTACTATAAAACCAATGACTATTTAACTGCTAATTTAGTTTATCATGAAAATTACATTTGTTCATTAACGTCTTTCCACCGCCGTTATTCACCTTTAGAAATATTACCCGTTGGGTAAACATTTACACTATTTTATTTCGGCTTGCATATATTCTTTTCATGTTCTATCGGCAATTTGCCTAAAACCAATTCAACTTTATTTATATTTTAATCTTGAAGAAATAAGTTAACCATGCCTGTTTATGAAATAATATATTCCTTATTTTTGCATTCAATAAGAAATGTGGTGTAAATTCAGTTTATTAGCATGATTTCTAGATGAATTTGGGATCCGTTGACGATAAATGAACAACCAGTTTAGACATATCAGAATAGTTTTGATAGTTGCTCAGTGTCAAAATTTATTTCTGTCACCTAGATTCCACCTGCGTCTCTGCCTAAAATTATTATTTCTTAATTTGTGGCCATGTCAGTGAACTTGTCTATGCTATAATAAATTGAATTATTATTAATAATCGATGAATTTCAAACAATAACTGGGCTTTCTAATCCCCATAAAAGACGTTGCTAGTAACCTTTCCTTGTTTTCAAAGTAAGGACTGATGTACACCCTTTATATACGTCTATTATTTTACGCTGCTTTTCTATATAAACAAAATAATTTTTCACATAATTTACGCTATGATGAACACAGGCTAAATTTTATTTTTTGTTTCTTCAAAATATTTCGATGGCATTTGGCGAATATTTTCCTCACATCACTCATCATCACTATTTTTTTCGGTATTTCAATAAAGCTGATGACGAGGTGGAGCGAAAACACTACTGAGTAATTTCAAATCAAAATTTGAAATTTATGTAGAATAATAAATGTTTTATTTTCTGATTTTGAAACAAAAATAAATCCTATTTTATAAACATTCGTCTGTATATATTGAGCATTTTCTGTGATCGCACAAACTGTTAATCTATCAAGCCGCTTCCTGTCTTGGAAATCCTTCATATACCTACAGAATTTTTCCGTGGTCTGTATAAATTTTTTTTACTAAATTATGGAATGCTCAGCTTGCACATTTGAATGTATATAAACAGTTATTGGTGATTATATTATGCTTGCAAATATGATTTTTATAATAAAGCGTTATTACACAAGAATAAAATTTTCTAATCAACAATAATGATTTGAATCCGAAAATAAGAAAAAAAGGGAAAATAGAAGGATAGAGGGACGGGGTATAAGTCTAGTTGCATACACTATTTGACATACGAAAAATTGAACTTTAGTCAATTTTGTTCATCTATAACTCATAATGAGGCATATTTCCTGAATGAAGGCATTAATTTATTGTTAAGCAAATAAAAAAGCTATGGTTATATAAGTGAATATTTTCGCAAAAACGCAACTAGACTACTATAACTGATATATTATATAATCAATTTCAAGAGAATGATACATACTATGAAATAATACGACAGCGTGTGCATTAATGAATTTCTACACGTTACGGTTCATTGAATGTATTCAATTACATAGGCATTACATATTGAAATCAAACTAATTTGTGTTGATAAAGGCCCTTTGAATTGTGCAATGGGAAAACGTAGTATACTAATGTTACATTTGAAAACCTGAGACATTTATTTCTTCTGTATACATATTTGGCAAAAAAGGACTGATACCTTAATATTTGTAGCAGACATAGTTATACCAATTTTTATATGTATGTTCGAACGTTTGAATAGCATATTCCACGGTTTCGTCATAACAAGCTCGCCCATTTATTATAATCAAGGTTGTGAGCTGCATATAAACACCTGACGCGTAAAAGGACATACATTTGTCAGGAGAAACTAAGAATTGTTTAATTTAGAAAAGTCAATTCGTGCAGTTGACCGGTTTCGATCTTATTGAAAACTCATCACGTATTGGTCAGAATTTGACGCAGGCATGCCTCGAACCTGGACACGTCTCTTTCTGAATCTTGTGCTGAAAACACTGAGTCACACTGACGCACACTACACTACACACAATTTTCAGTTATATAATAACTAATGTAACTCGGTCAGTCTATTTTTCCTTTAGGTGGCGCTCATATGGCATCTATTTAAAACCAGTTACAACTAGCCAGCATTAATCTCTCATTTTTAAACAGACAGCACACTACATTGGGAAATGGTATTGAAGTGAAGACATATAATTGAATAAATTTTGGTTGCCCGGTCGGTGATAACAATTAAAATAGTCAAGGTTGCGACTCATTAAATACTTACATTTGTCAGTAGAAACTAAGAATGTTTTAGTGTAGGAAAGGCAAATCATCCAGTAGACAAGTTTTGATGCTTTGGCCGGGTGACTCAGTGATTAGAGCACCAGATTCTAAAGCTAACGTGCCCCGGTTTGAGCCCTGTCCACCAGAAATTCTGGCCAGTACGTAATGAGTTAACAATGTGAACGAAACCAATCTACTAGATGAATTTCATTTTCTACACTATACAATTCTTAGTTTATCCTGACAAATGTTTGAACTTAATGCGTCAGGCGTTTATATGAAGCTCACAAATTTGAAATTAATTTTTATCACCGCCCGCGCAACTAATGTTCGTTTAATTATATAAAAGGCCACATATGTCCGGAATTTTCAAAGAAATGTTGCGCTCTTTCTGAGATAATTACGAAATAGCGTTAATTGTGGGAGATTTACTTACCTTCCAAAACATTTGCAAATTAGATAACTTTGGATCGCAGTTATTTATGAAATTTTTCTGCAACAAATGAAGGGGACGTAAATTTTTTTTAAATGATATAAATAAAATTAGTCCACAGTATTCTATTAAATAATTACGCGGTTATGTGTGATATCTCTTCTCCATTATTCTGTAATTAATACAAATCAACAAACATTTTTTCAATAACTAATGCATGGTCGTATGTTCACTTAATCAGACCACAATACTAGCCTTAATTATTGGATCCTAACAAAATGACAGCTATATGCGTATATAAGCAAAGTTGGATAACAAGCTATTTTGGATTATGAATAAACAATATATTTTATATAAGAATTAGTCATGTTAATATAAATTTTGTAAACTGATGGCAAATAAAGCATTTAAAAATTTTTCAGTTACAGTGAGGAACTATTTAAGAAAAAAATGAATGGCCACAAACTGAATAATAAAAAACGATAATCATGCTAATACTAATACTAATAAAAATTCTACTACTAAAACTTTAACAACAACAACAAAAACTACTAATACTATTACTTCAAATAATACTACACGTAATACTACTTCTACGATAAACAATATTATAATAGTGGTTCAACTACCACTTCTTTTATTATTACTACTACTTCAGCGCATAATACCAGTCTTAGTGTGACTACTAATACTACTGCTACTACTAATACAAAAACTACCAATACTACTAAAACTATCAATAATACTATTACTACAACAAATACTGATACTACTACGACAAATACTACTAAAACTATCAATAAAACTATTACTACAACAAATACTGATACTACTACGACAAATACTGCGAATACTACAACAACTACTTTTAATTATGCAAGTATGTATTAGGTTTTGCGAACCTAGTAACAAATTAGTTCAGTTGTGACCAGAAGGATAAACCAAAGGCAGCATGAACGGAAAGTATAATCTCATGCACATTCGTTTCGTGCTTACTGGCGACTCATCAGTAGGAGCCGGTAATACGCCCTTTAACCACTATACATTTGGTAGAAGAATGTGGAATAATAGGACGGTACAATCTCCTAGACGAATGTGTAAACCTGTAATAGTGAAGCTAACATAATCTAAAGTCAACGACAATACGACTTCAATACTAACTCACACTATATAATATATATACCGAGTCTGTAAAGGATACTAACACTATGGCTATTGTGTTAGTAACTGATACCTTTTTAAATCGATGAGTACCGGATACTAACACTATGGTTTCCGAGTCGGTACATGATACCAACCTGATGGATATAAATTTATGCTAAAGTTCACCCAAATTGAGAATTACAACAATTTCCGAACACCTGTTACTCCAGTTAAACCATACACTCTGGCCTTCATCGATATCAGTTATCACATTTCGCGGTAAGCATGACATCATTCAATTCAATATATGACAGTTAAATACTGTTTGTTGCGAAGATCTAATATATATGCAAGTATGTATTAGGTTTTGCGAACCTAGTAACAAATTAGTTCAGTTGTGACCAGAAGGATAGTATAATCTCATGCACATTCGTTTCGTGCTTACTGGCGACTCATCAGTAGGAGCCGGTATTACGCCCTTTAACCACTATATATTTGGTAGAAGAATGTGGAATAATATGACGGTACAATCTCCTAGACGAATGT
>JAQBSW010012822.1:0-15653 GCA_029291075.1 Eudiplozoon nipponicum
GACCCAAAGCAATCTTTGTTGCATAATTTTTTAATGGTAACTATGCTTCATGATAGGATAGTTTGATTTCCTATTTATACTGATTAGTGTGTTCACCGCTTGCGTTCTCCGGCAAATGCCGATGTTTTTGATTGGCGATAATTCGCCTGTAATTGTAACATATTCCTCATCGGTTTGTAATGCCGATATTTTTGATTGGCGATAATTCGCCTATAATTGTAACATATTCCTCATCGGTTTGTAATGTTTTCGTGTAAATGTTGTTGTGTCCCTCTTTTGCAGCTGTTAAAAACTTTCGTGTGACCTCATTTTACAGAGTATATTCTTGGAATATTGTAGGAGAAATTGTCGCATAATGTGGATCAAAAGTGTTTTTCAGAGTGATTTACTTCATTCCCGCACAACAGAAATTTTGCGCTTTATAACATATTCAAGATGTTCATTCCTACTACACATGAACTGAACTACCCTGCCGTACGATACTCACAACCCTCATTTATATACTGATTAATGTTTCTTGGTTAGTCTATCCTTAAGGCAGAGCCTATATAGCATCCCTTTAGCCCTAAAGTACCATTTACTCATTCCCGATCTGTCATTATAGAACAGATACCAAGTTACATGGGGAAGGGGTATTGATTTTCTGGAGTAACAGGTGTTCAGAAATAGTTGTAATTCTCAATTTTGGTGAACTTTAGCGTACATTGAAATCCATTGTGTTGGTATCATGTACCGACATGACATCCATAATGTTAGTACCATTCACATGTTCGATACCATTATGTTGGTATCCGGTACTGACATAGTAGCCATGGTGTTGGTACTCTTTACAGACCCGTGAGATGGCTTTGAATTCGTATTATCGAAGATTTTGTATAAAGTTGGCTGCACTATTAAAGGTTTACACATTCTTGCAGGAGATTTTTCCGTCAAATTGACCCAAATTGCTCACCGAAATATAAGGATGGTAAAGGGTGTAATACTGGCTCCTACTGAGGAGTTGCCAGTAAGCACGAAATGATTGTGCACGAGTTTATTCTTTCCTTTCTGTTGTCTTTTGCTTATCCTTCTGGTCATTTTGGAACTAATTTTATACTAGTTGCGCAACACCTAATACACAATTTCATATATATTAGTTCTCCGTACAAAACAGTATCAAAATGCAAATTAGTTTTAAAAACGTCCTCTGCATTTTTATAACTTGCTGATTGATTATTGAGTAGGTAATTTTAAATTTGGAAGGAATTGCCTTGGTAATTGTTTATTCAAATAAAGAGAATATTGAGCAATGTGTGCAGCACATTTTGCAATATATATATATATATATATATATATATATATATATATATATATATATATATATATATATAATCGTGAAACAAATTTGTAATTACAACAAAAAGATAAATCTAAAAACGCAATATATTTAAAAAACAGAAATGGAAAAATTATTTCATAAATTGGAGCAATTTTCTATAAGTTGTTTTATTTTGAATGTGCCATATTTTATTAAGACATAATTTATGCGTTCTTCATAGTTCTTCAATAACATGTATTTTGTTTCACCGGACCGGAAGGATATACCAAAATACTACTTTACTTTACTTTACTGGCGACTAATCAATAGGAACAGATGCTGCACACAAAACCTACCAAATATAAAATCAAAAAAGTGAAACAGTTGGAGGGAATACCATCTTACACGAAGCTGCTTTCAAGCAATAATGGAATCAAATTCATATAAAATATTCGGCAGTCTGACTTCCAAGCAAATTCACTGTTTATAATATGTTCTGAGCCTGATAGTTTTCAATATACCAAGCCTGTACAAGACAAAAACTCAATGTATCTGAGATAAAAAGCATGTACAAAGTAACAAAAATTTCACCAAAATTGTGAATTAAAACCAATTCTTGTCACATTTTACTCAAATATATTCATACAATTTAGTCTCTATTGATATGATTTATCAAATTTTGCGGTAATCATGACATCATTCAATTAAATATATAATAGTTATATATTCTTCATTCCGGAGGATGTAGTTTCCTGAATGGCAAAACAGAAAGTTGAAGAGGTATTAACACGCACATTAAATGATGCTAAACCACGAGTGTTAATTAAGGTAACACACCTGTAGTCAAAGTGAAACAGCCGTTAATGTCGACATCAAATATTATTTACCAATGTATATGCGCAAGTTGCTGATCAACTTACTTAGGCTGATCCACCAGACGGTAAATTAGTCGCTTGAGAGAACATTTCAACGTAAACGCCTGTTATAAATCAAATGTTGAATGCACCCAGCGTTGAGAATTCACACGTATTCCAATGCCACGTTTTTCGTACGCGGGTAATAGCTTTGCACGGACAGTTTCACAAAGATCCGATTGATTACAATTTCCAATTTTGTTTTGTCTTTGATCTGGTTGAGTTAATATTCGTTTCAATGGAAATGCGGTTCTATCACATCTTTGTTTACTGGCGAATTTTCGGTGCCCACTTTCCAGCACCATCCTAAGGCAACTGTACACAGTACAATAATCACAATAGCAGATTTAAGCAAATGTGGTAACCTCGTTCCAAAAACATTCTATTTATATATTTTTTTTGACTCAACACTAGTTTAAATCTTAGAATTTTGTCTCAGTAAGTGGATATTGAATTACCACTGTTGCTTATATTTATATATATGTTTTTATACATATTGACATGTATTTTATATATTGATATAAGGTGTGACTAACGTAATAAATAAATATATAATATGTATAGAAAATATTCATGTTTAACAATTAACAATGGTCCTTCTTCTATATATATATATATATATATATATATATATATATATATATATATGTATTTATATATAAAAGTGTTCGATATTATACTTAGATATATATGTATATAGGTATAATGAATTATTTTAGTCATATGAGCAAATATTCTTATGCAATTATTTCTAATAGTTGATTAACTTCGCATTGTGCTTACGATTAGTTTTTTGAAAAACGTTAGTTGTCCATACTATCTCTATCTTTCTCTCTTTAATCTTTCACCTAAGCGTCGCTATGACATTCACTCTCCATCCATCTACGTAACTTGCTGCTCCATATTTGAAGTAATTTATTGTTATGTGCGCAATACCTCATACACCATTGTATACATTAGAGTTCCCGGCTTTAAATAAAATACAGTATATGACAGTCAAGGTTTTAGTTTTATCATTTTTGAATTTTGATTACCGTGACATAGTAGCAATACAGTTATAAAAAATTTCAAACACATTGAAAATTTCACAGACAAAACGAGGGATAATGAAATTTTTAAAAATAGACAAAGGAATGAAAAAAACTGGCAAAATTGGGAATTAATTGCCCTTTGAGAAATAAGAGAATTGCTGGGGTCATGTCCAAACGTTTAGTTAATTTATCGAAAATGGATCTCAAGGAAGACCAAAAACAAATTCTTAATCTTGGACTTAATACTGCGATCCCTATTGATTACGTACCTAGAAATGAGAT
The DNA here is from genome assembly GCA_029291075.1 of Eudiplozoon nipponicum. NCBI lineage: Eukaryota > Metazoa > Platyhelminthes > Monogenea > Mazocraeidea > Diplozoidae > Eudiplozoon > Eudiplozoon nipponicum. The sequence continues at coordinate 3,525 of JAQBSW010012822.1, forward strand.
AATAACAGAAACAGTAAAGATTGCCCAGTTTCTCCCAGACAAAGATAAGACTAGGTTTGAATTGGATGTGTCCAAAGCGGTGTTAGAGCATAAAGAGGTGAGATGCAAGCAGAGTTATGATCTAAAACGCTTAAGAGCAGAATTATTATCCAATAAAGTAATATGCCTTAAGGCGGATAAAGGTGGTGCAACGGTACTTATGAACCGGTCAGATTATGAATTGAAAGTGTATGAACAATTAAATAATTTCGAGGTTTATAATAAAATAAATAAAGATCCATCTGATAAGTTACAAGGACAAGTTAAGACTATAATTAATAGAATGATTGAGTCGAAGGAATTAGATCCAGGACTTGGGAATTCATTAATACAACGTGACACAGTCCCTCCGAGAGTTTATGGTCTAGTGAAGATTCATAAACAGGGGAATCCACTTAGATTAATCGTTAATGTACAAAACTCCCAACTTATAGATTGTCTAAATTTCTATGCAACAGAATTAGAAAATATACTTATTTCTTATCTTATACTTTAAAGAATACATATCATTTTATTGACATTATTAGTAGATATAATTTGAATGATAATGATAGAATGGCTAGCCTGGACGTTGTATCGATGTATACTAATGTTCCGGTACAAGCAGCATTAGAAAGTGTGAAGCGTTGTTTAACAGAGTTCCCAGAGATAATAGAAGGTAGTAAAATGATGTTAAGTAGTATTATGGAAATCTTAAATATTTTTATGTCCTCCACCTACTTTAGGTTCAGAAATGAATTTTATAAACAAGTTAAAGGTGTCCCTATGAAACAACCACTATCAGTCCCGGTTGCTAATATTTTTATGCACTATTTGAAAAAAATCTGTTGTTAAAATCTCCTCTCAAGCCAAACCTGTATGTAAGATTCCTGGATGATATGTTTATAATTTGGAATCATGGTGATAATGAATTAAATAAATTCCTCAAATAAGCCAACCAATTAGGTGAATTAAAGTTTACATTGGAAAAAGAGAATAATGATAAATTACCCTTTATGGATGTGAAAATAAAATGGAATGGTTCCGGATTGGAATGATATATTTTTAGAAAAGAGACTTATTCAGGACATCTTCTTAATTTCTTATCAAATCACCCATATGGAATGAAAAAAGGCATTCTTAAATCCATGATATTAAGGATTCTTAGAATAGTGGATTTAGAAAATAGAGATAAGGAAATGAGGAGATTAAGGGAAATATTCAAACTAAATAGCTATCCGTCAAGTATAATAGATAGATTAATAGATGAGATGTTGCTGAGATTTAATAATAACATAATAAACAAAGTAAAGAAGGAAACAGAACCGGATAAGCACAAAATTATGGTATTACCTGATTCAAAATTGAGCAGGAAAATTAGAATAATAGCAGCTAAATACAATATTAAAACAGTTTTAAGACAATCGCTTACTAAAGGCAATAAACTACCTAACCAAAAAGAAAAAGTAGAAACCCTGGAGACATCAGGAGTATATGAAATACCTTGCAAAGATTGCTATCTCAGATATTTAGGCAAAACCATTCGACCGATATAGGTTCGTAGAAGAGAACACAAGACGGCCTGCAGATATGGATACATACAAAGATCAGACATAGCTAAGCATTCGAAGGAAACGGGTCATGAAATAGACTGGGAGCGATGTAAACGCATCGCGTTATGCAACTGAAACAGATTAACTAGACAAATTAGAGAGTCGATTAAAATAAAATCAGCAAAAGATGTTATGAATGTAACAAAGGTAGAAAAATCATTAGGCCCAATATTTAATGCAGCATTTTATAGGGTGAGAAAACGAGAGGCAGCGGAACCTGAATTAAGTGGGAACCTAAGAAGGAATCCTCGCTTATAGAAAACTGATTGCGAATGACCTATACCAATATCAATTCCTATATACATATAATAATAATACATTAAATAATAATAATAATAATACATTTATTTGGCATCAAAGGCCAACTGGCCCGACCATTGAGATAACAAATCAAGGGTAGGATATGTGGAGGTGAGTGGAATTGTGACTAGCAAAGTATTTGATGGCAGGGGGGTTTGGGAAGGGAAATGTTATCAAAAACGTCAAGATAGTTCAATCTGGTGAAAAATAAATAGAAAACAAAATTCCATTTGACTAGACAAGATCAATTGGAGAAAGTCCATGAATTGTCAGAGCTTCTAGGTAAAAGTGAGTTCGAAAATAAAGATATCTTTCTCAATAAAATGTTCCAGAAGATGGTATACAGATTTAGCAATGGTTAGGAGATAGGACATTTGATTAGTAGACATTTGACTCACACTGTTACTTATATTATATATATATATATATATATATATATAAAGGTGTGAATATCTTAATAAATGAATAATAAGTGGTCCTAGATAAGATATTTATGGTTAACAGCTATCAACTGTCTTTAAAGGAGGAACTCAAAATGTGGGAGATAGACGGATATATATATATAGGCTAATCTGTAGATAGATATGTTTATTTTATATACACAATATATGTATATATAAGTACATTAATCATTTGATATATTACCATTTACACATATATATATATATTTAAACTTGTATAAATATTGGAATAATAAATAAATCATTAACTAGGAGGGAGAAGGAAAAGAAAAAAAACAAACATTTTATTATATATATAAAACATTTGACTCACACTGATGCTTATATCTATATATATATTTTTATACATATTTTTCTGTATTTTATATATATATATATATATCTAAAGCGTGAATAAATATATATACAATTTGATTAAATGACCAAATAAACAGGAAGTAAAGAGAAAAATAATACACAAGAAAAATAATATATTATTATTATTTTCTCATCAACAGCAGGTCTCTTACGCCTAAAATCAATCAACTACGAGCTTTTCTATCCTCTAACGAGATAGACATATGCGTTCTTGTTGAGACTTGGCTGTCCCCTTCCATCCACTGTGATGATCTTTTCCTCATTCATGGATACACGTTCCTTCGTAGCGACAGAACTGTCGGTCGTGGGGGCGGACTAGCTGCCTATGTCCGATCCCTTCTTATGCCCAAACGCTTGTCGACATCGAACTCTCAAGGATTGGAATTTTTCTCGTTTCAGCTACAAATCCATAACCAAAGCATATCTACCTGTGTTGTCTACAGACCCCCTAATATCTCACTCATCGACGACACCCGCGGGGCCCAACTTCTATCTACTTTTTTCTCTTTACACTCCGATCGGTACGTCGTTGTGGGTGATCTCAACCTCCCCATGGCTAACTGGCATAATCTAGCTTCGGAAAGTCACGCACTGCTTCAACTCTTCGCGGACAACCTGTAACACCAATTCGTGCATTTTCCTACCCGAAGGCACAACCAACTGGATTGTGTACTCTCCAATAACGAGGTGATCGATGTTCACTCTCGGGAGATCTTCCCTAATCTTGATCACTGTTAGGTATCCTTCCTCTTACCTCTTTTATCCTTCACCCCTCGAGAAGACACCCAATCGTTCAGGCGATTTACCAACTGGGAAGAGTTCCGCCGACTTTGTGACACTGTTAACTGGAGGGACCTCTTTCTCCCAAACAATCTCTCCTCGTGCTTTTCCGAAGTCCATAACATCCTATCCTCCCACTATAACTCCGCCACCTCTATTCAACACGTATACTCGACGAATAAGTTGAACGCTCTGTTTAAGGCACGTGACAACCTCGCACGCAACTCTCGTCTACGCACATCGTCACTTGCCCGCGCCCTCGCTCTGAGACGCATCGATGGGCACATTAAACAGGCTATCAACAAACAAGCGCTCCACATCGAAAAACGCATCCGCTCAGCTCCTAATCCCCGGGCAAAGTTCGCTATCATCAAACACCAATTGCTGCAAAAGCTCAAAACCTCGTATATCAACTTCTCTCAGTCAGACGACCCCTGCTTCGCCAATGATTATCTGACTCACCTTCTCGACTCCTTTTCCACTCCCACTCCGCCTGTTGAGATGTTAGACAACGGAGACACCGAGAACCTACGCTGGTTCCATGTCTCTCCGGCTTCCGTCGCCCAAGCAATTAAAGACATTAAATCTAAACACCAATTTGATCAATATGGTGTCTCGGTCAGTATGATTGCTCTTCTAGGCTGGAACGTCTTCTCTCTGATTGCAGATGTTATTAATCATTTCTAGAAACCACCTACCTTCCCCCGGACTGACTTAATTTGACGATCTCTCCTATCCCTAAAAATGGTACTTCTTCGATCTCATCATTTAAAGATCTCTTCTCCATTACTATCGTCCCTTCTTTCACTAAAATCTTTGACAGGACCTTATACAACCTAATCTACCACTTCATCAAACACCAATTGCTGCAAAAGCTCAAAACCTTGTATATAAACTTCTCTCTCAGTAAGACGACCCCTGCTTCGCCAATGATTATCTGACTCACCTTCTCGACTCCTTTTCTACTCCCACTCCGCCTGTTGAGATGTTAGACAACGGAGACACCGAGAACCTACGCTGGTTCCATGACTCTCCGGCTTCCGTCGCCCAAGTAATTAAAGACATTAAATCTAAACACCAATTTGATCAATATGGTGTCTCGGTCATTATGATTGCTCTTCTAGGCTGGAACGTAATCTCTCTGTTTGCCGATGTTATTAATCATTGTCTCGAAACCACCTATCTTCCTCCGGACTTGCTTAATTCAACGATCTCTCCTATCCATAAAAATGGCACTTCGTTGATCTCCTCATTTAAAGATCTCCGCCTCATTACTATCGTCCCTTCTTTCACCAAAATCTTCGATGATCAACATGGTTTTTTGAATGGCCGCTCCTCTTCCACCAACTTAGTTAGTGTTCTCGATCATTGCTACTCCTCCTTCTCTAATGATCTTGAGTGCACCCTCCTCTTCCTGGATATATCCAAGGCTTTTGACTCGCTGTCATTCTCAAAAATCGAATCCGCCTTACTGAGAAGCGGTATTTGCGGTAGGGTTCTCAATCTTATCAGTTACTATCTCCGAAACCGATGTGCCACAGTAAAAGTCGGCAGTAGTCAATTGAAAACAGCCTATATCCAATCCGGTGTTTCCCAGGGCTCTGTACTTGGTCCTATTCTCTTCAACCTTACGCTCGTGCACATACAGGTTGAAAACAACCTTTTCAAGCTGTTCAAATATGCGGATGACATGGTTATCGTATTCAGTAACCCCACAGCATCCAACCCCTCCTTACCCCTTATATCGGAGCTCCTATCCTCGCTCCACTCGCAGCTCAGCAGAATCGGCCTCAAACTAAATCCCACCAAGACTCGTCTAATGAAACTCACCTCCGATCCATTCTGCTCTATCCCGGTTGCCAATTATCCCCTCGACATAGAAATAATAGATTCGGCCAAACATCTTGGCATTCATTTTTCAAAATCCCTAGACTTCTCCCCACACCTTACGCACACTACTTCCAAACTCTTCAAATGGGCCCGTCTGATCTGTTTTAAGACTAACAACCCCATTCTCCAACTCACGTTATTCAAGGTCTACGTTCTGCCCCTCATTTCCTACGCCAGCGAATTCTACTGTCCTCTCACCCTCGCCTCCTCCTACACTATTGAACAGATATCCTCCAGATTTCTTAAGCGAGTCTTCCCGAACTGCCAAAACTACAGGGAACGCCTACTCCTGGCAAACCTTCTTCCGCTTTGGTTCACCCGTCACCTTCGAGTCATTTCTTTTATCCATAAGATCACAACTTGCTTACCACTCTCCAACTTTGCCCACCCAAGTCACCACTATGCCACACGTTCTAGTAACTCTTCTATCCAAGCCAACTATACCCCCACCATATTTTAAACAATCTATCTCTTCTCCAAAGCCACTAGTGTCTTCAACGCTCTTCCCACGGACATAAAGCTACTACTCCAGCACGAATTTAAAAAGGCAGCCCATCAGTACTTCTTCACTAAATTTCTTTGTGATACGACCGATTGGAAACGAAACTGGTTCCTTTTCAATCCATAACATTTCCTTCACCCCAGGCTATTCCCTTTACTGACTTCGGAGGGCGAAATCCCTCAGACAGTCATCTAATTTTCCATTTTACCCCTCTGGTTTTAATATTTCCATCTCGACTCACTGATACCACTTCTCAGCCTATTCCTGACCCCATCATATCCACGTTGTGGATACTTTACTACGTTTTGCTCATCCAATTATTTTCTTTCTTGTTTCAGCGGAAGACCGGAAACTCAAAAGCCCTACCGATTCACCAACGGTTTTCTTCGGACATCGACTCCCCCTCGTCTTCCTTCAATCACAACCTCGTTCTACGGATTCCTGCGACCCCTGCAAGACTCACTCGCTTCAATCCAGCAGATTCCATCTAGGTCTATGCTATGCTCCATCAACTCAATCTCCACGACAATGGACTCCATCGGTCGACGTCTGCCTCCGGTCCGCCATCATTTTCGATCTCACACTTGAACTCATCTGTCCGGACCCAACCTACCCCGCCTGCATGCTCTGACACTTCATGGACTATCTCCAATTGATCTTGTCTAGTCACATGGAACTTCATCTTTATTTATTTTTCACCAGATTGAACTATCTCGATGTTAATGATAACTTTTCCCTTCACCAACCCCTCCCCCTGCTATTAAATACTTTGCTAGTCACAATTCCATTAACCTCCACATACCCTACTCTTGATTTGTTATTTCAATGGTCGGGCCAGTTGGCCTTTGATAACAAATAAATGTATTATTATTATTATTATTATTGTATTATTGTATTGTATTATATTATTATTATTATTATGTTCATTATATATATATTTACATATACGTACATTAATCATTCGACATAGCCTACATATATATATATATATATATACTCTCTTCTTATATATATATATATACTCCTATATTTAAGATGGTAAAAATATTGGAATAATAAATAGATATATTATATATTATATTATATATATATATATATATATATATATATGCATATATATATATATATATATATAACTCACACTGTTGCTTATATTTATATATATGTTTTATACATATTGAGTGACCTGATATATTGATATAAGGTGTGACTAACGTAATAAACAAATAATAAGAATAGAAAATAGTCATGGTTAACAGATTTCCAAATGGTCCTTCTTCATATATATATATATATATATATATATATATATATATATATATATAAAGGTGTTACGATATTATATTTAGATATATATGTATATAGGTATAATGAATTATTTTAGTCATATGAGCATATATTCTTATGCAATTATTTCTAAGAGTTGATTAACTTCGCATTGTGCTTACGATTAGTTTTGAAAACCGTTAGTTGTCCATACTATCTCTAGCCTTTCTCTCTTTAATCTTTCACCTAAGCGTCGCTATGACATTCACTCTCCTTCCATCTAAGTAACTTGCTGCTCCATATTTGAACTAATTTGTTACTATGTGCGCAATACCTCATACACCATTGTATACATTAGAGTTCCCGGCTTTAAATAAAATACAGTATATGACAGTCAAGGTTTTGGTTTTATCATTTTTGAATTTTGATTACCGTGACATAGTAGCAATACAGTTATAACAAATAAGAAAAGGTTCGATACTGTCTCTCTCCCCTACAATATTCTGCATACGAGATGAGATTATGTATACCGGGAATTTGAGATAGCTGAGGTAAGGGTTGGTCTGCTAATTACAAATAGTTATATATTGAGTTTAGTTACTGAGACAAATTCCATGATTAAAACTAGTGTTGTGTCAAAAAATATATATAAATAGAATGGTTTTGGGACGAGTTTACCACATTTGCTTAAATCTGCTATTGTGAGTATTGTGCTGTGTATAGTTGCCTGAGGATGGTGCTGGAAAGTGGCAACGAAACGTCGCCAGTAAACAAAGATGTGATAGAATCGCATTTCCATTGGGACGAATAAAAACTCGACCCGATGAAAGACAAAAAAATCATAATAGCTTGACGGCAAACAGATTAGCGAGGATCAAATCACATTCCATATATAATCTGTGGAAAATCTTATATGCAGCTCTGAACTCTAGAAATATTGTCTAAATTGTAATTAACAAGAAATGTCGGTTGCACAATTTATATACGAACACGAACATGAACCTTTTTCAACTCTCGCAACCTTTACGTAGGTTCTACAATTAATAAGTCAATGATTGCGCCGGTGTTGATAGCAATTATTTAAATCATCTTTGCGACCTTAAAATAAGCATGAAACCAAATGTTATCTGACAAGACACACGGCATAGCAAAACTAGTGTCGATCAGACGTACTTACGCGTTTCGACCTCCCATTATCTTCATCATCAGAGGACGACGTCAAACTGCCTACGGAAGGCCAAACCGCAGTGTATATGTAAGTTATGGAAAATCGCTTCTAGTACATTTTAATTGACTGAAAATGTCGGTTAAACAATTGCTATGCGATAACGTACATGAACGTTTTTCAGCTTTCACAGCATTTGCAAAGGTTACACAGTTAAATAATTATTTACTTTGTGGGCGGCAATAACAATTAATAAAGTAAAGGCTGTGATCTTTAAAGATATACAAATCCCATTAGATATATATATATATATATATATATATATATGGAAAAAATAATCTAAAAATTGTGGTAATTAGACAGGGCGATTCATCCAGTTGTCGAGTTTCGACCTTATTAAGAATTCTTCAAATGCAGTCTAGAATTTGCCGTGGACGGAGCTCGAAACTGGAATCGTCTGCTATGCAGACTTTTTCTAACCTCTGAGCCGCCCTAAAGCACTTTACACACACTATTTATTTATATACTAAATAATCTATTTTGGTTAGTCTTTCCTTCAGGTGGAGTCCATACGGGCTCTCCCTAGACCTAAAGTTTCGACAACTTACCGCAAATATCTCATAATGGAGCATTGGTCACTCTACTTGTAGTAGTGGCATTGAATTGAACATTTAAATAATTAAACGATCATTGGTTGCACGGTTGGTAATAACAATTATTAAATCAAAGTTGCGATTTTTATATAAAAAAATCTATTCCATTAAAAATATTCTTTTGTCAGTACAAAACTAGGCATTGTATAATTTAGAAAAGATAATTTTTGATATAAATAAAACAACCTTGATTCTGAAATCTTTATCACCATTCGTGCAGACAATTGTCGTTTAATCATATAAATATTCAATTCACTACCACTTCTACCAGGAGCGTGGTATCTGCTCTATAACGATATATTCGGGTTCGCTAGTAGGAACGTTAGTTTCAGAAAATGTCATATAGGCTCCACACGAAAGAAATCCTAACCAGAATACGTTAATAATCATATAACTGAAATTTTTGTGTAACGTGCGACAGACTGGTTCAGTGGTTAGAGTCACAAACTGCGAAGCAGACGATTCCAGTTTCGAGTCCCATGTGCAAAAAATACGATACAGTACTTTAAGTGTTCTTAATAAAGATAGCACAAGTCCAATGTATGAATTGCGTTTTCTAAATTACACACTGCGTAGTTTATACAGACAAATGTACATATATACATATATATATCATATATATATATATATATATATATATATATATATTAAAGGACTGGTGTTAATATCAGGATCGCAATCGTGACTTAATTAATTATCACAGCCCGCGCATTAAATGCTTGTTCAATTTCATAAATTTTGTAAATATGGCGAAAGCTGCAATACGTTCATGCTCGTGACTAGAAAGCAATTGTGCAGCTGACATTTTCAGTCAAGAAATGTGCACGCTGGTCTAATAGAGGTGACAACCACATACGATTTCTTCCATATCTTGTATATCAATTGCGGTTTGATCGTTGTTATTCAGTTTGCCCTTTTGGTTTTATGATATTCCAGGAAGATTTAAACGCGTCCGTACCTGTGACTGACGGCAGTTCAAATTTAATGTGTGACTAGTTGGATACAATCAGTTTGATGTTCATATCAAGCTTGTATAGAGTAAAATATTAGTCTTTACGGTTACATTATTGCTTGCGATTGTTTTGGTTCTAGATATTTATCCAAATATACTCATGTGTTTCAAACTATGCCATTCCTTAGGTATTATTCTTTTTTATTTTTGTTACTCACTCACAAGAAAAATTAATGAGACATGAATTTGCTTGTACGGATAATTTAAATTTGCTGTTTAAAATTACAAATGCGTGGATATTGGAGTGTTATATATTTTAATAAAATGGTTTGTGACAATACTCGTGTTTATTTTCTATGTGCTTTGTCCAAAAAAATTATAATTTTAAAATCATGCCGAGCCACGGTTTGTTTCACGTACTAATAACTAAATCAAATCTTTGCAAGCAAAATTACAGTTACTTACTGCATCAGAAATTATCGCCAATTGAAATTGTATTTGGGGTCCATCTTATTCATACAAACCAATGCACACCAATATACCAGTACCTGAGGCCCTGGATTGTTTTCGTTCTTTCCTAGTGGATCATCACTTAATATTAGAAGGAAGTAAAATGACGATGAGACACGTTATGGAGATGATATGTCCTCTACTTATTTTAAATTTAAGAAAGAATTTTATAAACAAATTCGAGGTATTCCAATGGGACAATCCTTGTCAGCCTAAACAGCAAATATCTTTATGCATTATTTTGAAAATAATCTTTTGGATGAGACTTCATTAAGACCAAAATTGTACTTACGTTTCTTGGATGACATCTTAATGATCTGGAACCAAAGTAATAATGAAATGATAGATTTCTGAAATTTAGCGAATGGAATAAGCGAATTTCAATTTACTCTTGAAAGAAACTCATTAGATGAATTACCATATTTGGATGTCAAATTATTTAGAAATTGTCAGAAATTAGGAATAGACATTTATAGGAAGGGTACTTATTCCGGAATCCTTCTTGATATCAAGTCCTATCACCCATATCGTATGAGAATCTGTATCTTAATGTCATTAACTTTAAGAAACCTTAGATTAACAAATGTGAAGCACATGAAGTAAGAATTAGGTAGACTGCGCAATATAATCAAGGCTTATGGTTATCCTCTTCATTTAATAGATGTAACAATGATAGATGTTGTAAGAAAATTTAATCCTAACTTAAGATACATAAAAGCGGGTAAAGGGAAGGAAGAGCGTAAGGTCATGGTATTAGCGGACGCTATATTAAGTAGGAACGTAAAACCAATAGCCTTAAAATACACTATAGGGACTGTTTTAAACCTGCCCCTTACAATAGGCACAATACCCCCTAACCAAAAACAAAAGATTGAACCCTTTGAAGCATCAGGAATGTTTGAAATCTCATACATTCATTGTAGTCTCATGTATGTTTGTGAGGTCGTGCGCCCAATTAAGTTATGAAGAGGTGAACATAGAACGACATGTAAGTATGGACATATTGCTAAATCAGATCATGCTCCTCATGTAGTGGAGATTGGACACTATTAACTGGGATGATTGCTAAAGCTTATCAATATGTTACCACATTAGGGTGACAAGATTGATTAGGGGATCTATCGAAATTAAATCTATGGATAATATTATGAATGAAACGGCTGTTGAAAAACCGTTAGATTTTATTTGGAATACCTCATTAGCTAATGGCAGTAAAATACGATTGCATGAATTGGAAACTGAAGCTGGTTCCAACAAAAGATTAAGAACTTCTGATTAAGAATGCCTTATTAGTGGTCTTATTATTCAATTCATGGCTAATCAATTATTAAAAATATAGCCTTTCTAAATTTCACCCCTAAATACTTGTTTGAATATAATACTCTGATTGATTTCAACGTTTACCTTAGGCTTTCTATCTTTTTTCCATATACTGCTTATACTATATTTAGATAATTTTTAAAATTTCTTGTCTAACCATCGCTTATTTTAATCCACATCTTAATAAAGCTTCTTAATTTATCGAATAGGATTTTTTGTCTTTCACTCCCACCCTATCTATTGAGATTATTATAATAATACAACATATCAAATGTTTAGAATAAATAATTTGTCTGACGCGTGAAAAGTGGAAATTAGTATCTATTGCCTGCAGGTTCATTT
>JAQBSW010012823.1:0-15651 GCA_029291075.1 Eudiplozoon nipponicum
TATCTCCACCATTGGTGGGGAATGTTGCGAGCAAAGCTATTCTCTTTTTCAAAAATTTTCAAAATTTACAATCAATTGCCAAAGGGGCTTAGAGAAACGCCTCCATCTAAAATGTCTCTTAAATTTTTATCTACCGAACTAGAAAAAGTGTTCAATCCTGCTGATATTTTTAATTTTGATTATGATAATACTTTCTCGTGGTTAAATAAAAGACAGGATTAATTGTTTTTCAGCAGCATAACTTCTCGAGATTCTATCTTCAAGTTTTGTACTATTAAAACTGAAACGTTATGCATTACATATCATGTTAATCAACAATACATACAATCAATTATTAGTCATGGTTCCCTTTTTTGCATAATGTTACACTTGAATAATACATTAAATTTTTCTATTTTTGATGATGAATCTATCACTCTTTATAACCGAACTTTCTGATGCTGATAAATTGTACAGTACAACTAATTGCACATATTTATGTGATGTGATATGTTTTTATATTGTACATTTTCTATTTATATTATTTGATGGAACGTGTAAGGTTTGAATCCAAATAAAGATATTCTATTCTATTCTGTTCAAGTCAATCCACCATTGGTGGGAATGTTGCGAGCAAGCTACTCTCTTTTTCAAAAATTTACAAAATTTACAATCAATTGCCAAAGGAGCTCAGAGAAACGCTTCCAACTAAAATGTCTTTTAAATTTTTAACTACCGAACTATAAAAAGTGTTCAATCCTGCTGATATTTTTTATTTTGATTATGATAATACTTTCTCATGGTTAAATAAAAGACAGGATTAATTGTGTTTCAGCAACATAATTTCTCGAGATTCTATCTTCAAATTTTGTATTATTAAAACTGAAATGTTATGCATTATATCATCTTGTTAATCAACAATGCATACAATCAATTATTAGTCATGGTTACCTTTTTTCTTACAAACTGTTATACTCGAATTATATCTTAAATTTTTCTAATTTTGATGAAGAATCTATCACACTTTACAGCTGAACTTTCTGATGCTGATAAATTGTACAGTACAACTAATTGCACATATATATGTGATGTGATATCTTTTTATATTGTACATTTTCTAATTTTATTATTTGATGGAACATGTGTGATTTGAATCCAAATAAAGATATTCTATTCTATTCTATTCTAAAACGGTACCGTACGTACTCGACAGGCTCAATTGCGGATTTTTGGAAGCAGTTGCTGTGACGTGATTTTGTTCTGCGCTCATTCAACTGTGGAAGCTTTTGGGGGTAAGCGTTTCGTTAAAGTATATTTATATATTTTCATATTGCTTATAAATTTATGCCTTTAAGATCCCGTAAGATTGTTAGAATGTCAGGTCCAATTTTAGATATTGATGTTTCTGTTTGGGATGGAGATAGTGAACTATTCTTTATGCGCGTAGACTCCGCTTTCTCCCCGTTTCCTGATTATGACAGTCATCAAAAAACTGTCGAAGGTTTTTGCTAAACTACCTTCTGAATTCTAGCGACGGATTTATCCTAAGCTTGAGGCCATTAGGAAGCTACCTAATCCCATTTTGGGTCTACAAAACGAAGTAGAATCCTTGCTTGGGCCCACGGAAACTGAGCAGATAATAAACAAATATGCGCAGTTAGATATGCCAAATCTTGGCCCCATCGAAATTTTGAGGGAATTACGGAAACGTTGGTATAAAACCAACATTTCTGACCATGAGGCTAAGGTTGTTTTTATTAGCAATCTTCCACAAACATTAAAACTCTTTGCCAGACAGCTCCCCAACACTCTCTCTATAGATGACTTATCTGAGAGATGTGAGTTAGAATATAGGGTTTTGGAACCTGAATCCATCATCCTTTTCTTCACCCCCGCAAGATGATAGACTCTCCTCTTTAGAGAGGACAGTGGCGAACATGGCTAAAGTTCTAGAAGGATTGGCCATTACGAAATCCGAGCTAAATCAAGTGAATGCTCGACCCAAATTCGTTCCTAACCTAATTATAACGGTAGGCGGCGATCGAGATCTCCGCAATCCTTTAACAAATATGCCCCAAAGAACTGGTGTTATAACCACCAGAAGTTTTTTTATTCATGCCAAGTCTGTCTTTGTCGTTCCGAAGAATTTCCGAATGAGTGCCAATTTCCACAGCTGACGGAAAGGACAACAGACCACAGGCACAAGGGTGCATCAGTATCGGGAAACGTCTGGCGCAGGAAGTAGAAGACCGTACTTTCTGCGCATCAACGGCATCAACGGCGCCACAGGGAAGAAGCCATCTACAATCCGACATCCCTGTCGACTCTTTTCGTTCACGCCGAATTTTCACATAGAGAACCAAACGGACAACGCCGATCGCAATCATCAGCCTACTTGTTTGCATGACCCGGCCGAACAGCCCAACAAGTTTCTGCACCTTCTTCATTTAAAAACTGGCGAAGAGTTCATCGTAAACACAGGTGCAGCAGTCTCAGTTCTCAAGGGTGATTCAATAGCCGAGATGTCGCTAGGCGTTCTTCTCGCAACAGCTACAGGGGAGCCCATACCAACTTATGGCTGCCGGTACCGCACACTCAACATAGGTCTACGACGTGAATTTTCCCACAACTTCATCATTGCCAAGGTCTCACATAATATAATAGTCCTTGATTTCCTTCTAAAATTTCGGCTCATTGTTGATCTTGCCAATCAAAAGATCATCGACCCCTCCACCGGACTTGAGCAAAGCTTTTGGACACTTGCCTCCGAGCGTTTGAAGTTACAGGTCATTCAGCCAACCCCAGTGCATCATTCAGCAGAGATATCAGCAGCTCTTCAAAAATACAAGTCGCTTTTCGATCTTAACAAGTCAGAGCTACGAGTCTCCAACACGATGCACCATATCGTCACAGAAGGACAACCTATTGCACTCAAGAAGCGACCACTGGCTCCTGCTAAGCTGAAAGCTGCCCAAAAAGAATTCTCAAGGCTTTTGGAAGAGGGAATCATCAGACCATCGAAAAAATCATGGGCGTCACCACTGCACTTAGTTTCTAAATCAAACGGATCGTACAGAGCCTGCGAAGACTACCGTAAGCTAAATTCAGTGACAAAATCTGATGCATATCCTATTCCAAATATTAACACTTTACTTGAAAAACTCAACGCCAGAAATTTATTCTCAGTGATTGATTTCAGACAAGCCTACCATCACATCCCGGTAGCACTAGAGGATATCGAAAAAACTGCAGTCATCACTCCATTTGGTCTTTTCGAATATCTTTACATGCCTTTTGGACTTAAGTGTGCTACTCAGACATTTCAAAGATTCATGGACAACATACTTCGCGACGACTCTGCTTATTGTATGTCATATCTCGATGACATTATGGTATTCAGTCCAGATTTAGAATCTCATGCGAAGCATCTACGAAATGTCCTCTCACGCTTATCCAACCACGGACTCAAGATCAATTGTGACAAGACGCAGATTGCAACTACATCCGTGGACTTCTTATGGCATCGTATCACGCCCCAAGGTATTCAACCGTTGCCGTCAAAGGCGAATTCAATCAAGAATATCAAGTCAGCGAGGGCTGTTAGCGAGTTGCAGAAAGTCCTGAGAGTACTAAACTGTTATCGCAAGTTCCTTCCGGGCCTTTCAAAACAACTTTTTCCTTTGTGCAGGCACCTGCGGAACCAAAAAGGACTTAGCAAGAATTCCATCATTGCTTGGTCAACCGAAGACGAGGAATTACTTCGACTTGCCATCAACTCGTTAGCAAATGCCACAATGCTAACGCATCCAGATTGCGAAAAGCCGTTTCTACTCACGACAGATGCTTCTGAATTCGCTATTGGGGCCACTTTGGAACAAGAGATCGACGGAGTTCGGAAGCCTATCAGTTTCTACTCGCGTACTCTCCAACCAGTAGAAACGAGGTACGACACTTTCGGTCGAGAACTTCTCGCCATCCACGACGCAGTGCGCCATTTTATCAGCATCATTTGCAGTAGCAGATTTGTTGTTTTCACAGATCATGCACCATTAGTTAGCGCACTTCAAAACGCAACTTCATCTATCGCCAAGTACCCTGCCAGAGTGGAAAGACAGCTTTCTCGTCTAAGCGAATTGCAATTTGACGTCTTTCACGTCAAGGGCAAACAGAACTTCATTGCAGATGCCCTGTCCAGGCCAGACGTCTCTCTACAACCACCTTCGTCCGTCACCATTCACTGTCAACTCCGTGACACTCAGTGAACCTGCACTAACGCCAACTCTCCTGCGAACTGAACAACGCGGTGACATTCACATTCAAAGATCAATAGCCCGTCACCCAACCAAGTTCATATGCCGTCTGTGGGAAGGCTTACCAATTGTTTACTTCACGGGTACGCAGCCCAACAAGCCAGTTCTGCCGACCAGCCTTCAGAGAAAGGTTTTCGATTCAATTCACTCAATTTCTCACTCAGGAAGCCAAGCGACTGTCCGACTTCTTACAGATCGTTTCTGGGGTCACAGACTTAGGCAGAATGTTAAACGATGGGTCTCAGAGTGTGCAATTTGTCAGAAAAACAAGATCACACGACACACTCGTTCTAAGTTGCAACATTTTCGGTCTACTTCTCGCCTAGCCATCGTCCACATCAACATAGTTCATCTGACAAAGGTTCAAGGTTTCAGCTACCTTCTAACTATGATCGATAGATTTACACGGTGGCCTGCGGCATTACCTCTTGGCACCATTTCTGCAGACGAAGTAACTAACGGTTTTATCTCTGCATGGATATCCAATTACGGTGTTCCCAATGAGGTCATCACGGACAGAGGCACTTGCTTCTCATCTGATCGTTTCAAAACCACCTTGCGGTACATGGGATGCATCTTACGCCAGACGACTGCCTACCATCCCCAAGCTAATGGCATGGTAGAGAGAATGCATAGGGAACTCAAAGCAGCTTTAGCATCCTCGTCCATTAATGGCAACTGGGTCGATGCACTACCTTTAGTTCTGCTGGCCATGCGTTCTCGTACTCGAGAATCCATTAAAACGTCTGCGTCACAACTCTTGTATGGCATGGATTTACGCCTGCCTAGTCAGCTCCCACGTCTACTACCGGCACAAGATGACCCACAAAACGAAGCTACCCGCCTTCGACTTCATTTCGGTAACATGTCCGAACAGCAGCCGAGACACACGCCTCGTCCAGTCTTCGTTCACCCACAGCTCCACAGCTGCAAGAGAGTACTCGTTCGCAACAATAATGCTGTTGCACCACTACAACCAAAGTATCGCGGTCCTTACCCGATTTTACTCAGACAGCCAAAATACTTCATCATTATGCAAGGCGCTACACCGACATCAGTAAGCATAGACAGGTTGAAATCGTTTATCGAACCACCTGATCCTGAGAGCGTTCAACCTTCTACACACGTCTCAGGCTCCGTCTGCCCACAATCTCAATAACCTGCTTTGTATAACGCGTAATTAATTTTTTTAAAACATTAACATTAACTATAAAATTTTTTAACCTTACGTTATTTTTCGTATTTGTCTCACGTGGCATAACCAGCTGTTCTTAGCTAACAATTGTGTAGCATTTTTGAACAGTTCTTTGGTATTATGCCATCTCTGAGGCAATGTTCGTGTACATATTTTTATGCAGTTACCTTTGATTTTAATGTATATATTTTTACATTATGTATTTCTCACACATGACATTACACTGCCTATTTTGGTTTGACCAGCTTCTTAGAGCTAACGCTTTGGTGTAGCAACACTAAGTAGTGATCAGCTTCATATCATGGTACAGGCCACTTTCAATGCATATCTCAACTTTATCAATTGCACAAAGACCACTCTACAAATGTCATGACCACAACGTCGAGCACTCTAGCTCCTTTGACCGTATACAAACACATTGACAACGATCCAACCTGCTTAGGTTTTAACTTAAACCTGGCAAATTCAGAGGCGATTTACCTCGAAATCTTCACGCTGCGGCTCCAAAAACTTACACTGCTCTATTTTGCCTCACGTGCTATGACCGACCACTAGAGCTAACAATTTGTGTAGCAATTCCTAGTGGTTACCTGACATCATATCATTGTTGAAGCAACCAACAAGCATATTTAAGCCCAGCACTTATGGTTCATATTAATAATAATAATAATAATATCAATAATAATTATAATAAAAAATTTATTTGACAACAAAGGCCAATAGGCTCATCAGTTGAAATGATGAGGTTCAAATCAAAAGTAGGACATGTAAAGTTGAATGTAATTAAGACTAGCAAAGTATATAACCATAGGGGAAGAGGGAGTTGAGAAAGAGAAGTCCTTTCATCAACTTCGTGATTGATCGTTTTGATGGAATGGAGATTCCATTGGACTAGGAACGATCGACTAGAAAGAAGAGATTCTGCACGCCAGTGTCACGTACAGGGATCATTGACTTCATTTGTGCGAGGTTGCGGCTGATGGTAAGCGTGGAGAAAACAGTGTCCGATGAATGCCAGATGGTCCAGTAGGCTTTTTGAGTTTCCGATTGTTTGCTGAAGCAAAAAAGAAGAGATTTATTAGAGCAGACTGTGGCATAACAATCAATATTTGAATGCGGTAGAATGAAAATGAGAATAGAAATGGTATCAGTGAGTTCTTATTTTAGTTGGAGAATTAGAGTCGAATAGATGAAAGAATGGGCTAGCCAGAAGAGACTTCACGCTCGAACTGGATAATAACTTAGTGATAGTAAGAAGTGTTATGGGTTAAGGAGGAACCAGTTTCGCTTCCAATCAGACGTCTCGCATAGAAATTTCTTAAAGAAGTGATTGTGAGCCGCCTTTAAAAATTCGTGATGGGATAGGAGCTTTATTTCCATGAGAAGAGCGTTGAATACACTTGTGGCTTTGGAAAAGAGATAGATTTTATTAAATATAATGGGAGAGGTTAGATTGGATTGAAGAGCATAATGGTGACTGGGGTGAGCGGAGTTCGATAGTGATAGGCTAGCTGTGATCTTACGAACGCAAGAAATGACTCGTAAGTGACGGGTAAACCATAATTGAGGAAGGTTAGCCAGGAGTAGGCGTTTGCGATAATTCTGGCTGTGAGGGAAGACTCGTTTTAAAAATCTGGAAGAAATCTGTTCCATGATGTAAGAGGTGTCTAGAGTGAGAGAGCAATAAAATTCGCTAGCGCATGTTTGTAGGGTTGGGACATAGACATTAAAAAATGTGAGTTGGAGAGTAGGAATATTAGTCTTGAAACAGATTAAACAAGCCCAATTGAAGAGTCTGGAAGTATTTTTTTGAAAAAGTGGGGAGATTTCTAGCGATTAAGAAAAAGAGATACCAAGGCACTTGGCCGAGTCAATTAATTCAATATCAAGGGACAATTTGTATCTGGGAGGAAACAGAGTGGGTCAGAGGTAAGACCAATTATGGTAAGCTGCGAGTGTAACGAAGATAACAGCTGAGTGATAATAGGTAGGGAGAAGTTGGATGCTGTAGGTTTGCTGAATACAATTACCATGTCATGTGAATATTTAAACGGCTTGAATAGGTTGGACTCAACCTGCACTTGAGCGAGTGTTAGGTTGAATAGTATAGGACCAATTACGAAGCCCAGGGGATCTCCAGATTGGATAAGGGCTGACCTCGTGTGACTATTCCCGACTTTTACAGTTGTGTAGCGGTGTCGGAGATAATAACTGATAAGATTGAGGACTTTTCCGCTAATACAACTGCTTAGCATGGTTGATTCAATTGCCGAGAACGACAGTGAATCATAGCCTTGGAAACACCAAGGAAGAGGAGAGTGCATTCATGACCTTTAGAGATAGAGGTGTAGCAGTGATCAAGGACACTGACTAAGTTGGCTGAAAAGGAGCGGCCATTCAGGAAGCCATGTTGATCTTAGAGGAGGCAGAAGTTATCTCGAGACTTACTAAACGGATAGATTACGTAATATAAGACACTGTCGAAGATTTTAGTGAAAGAAGAGACGATAATAATAGGACGGAGATATTTAAATGAGGAAATTGACGATGTACCAATTTTTTGGATAGGTAAAATCGTCGAATTAAGACACTCCAAAGAAAAATAGGTAGTTTCAAGGCATCGATTGATAACATCGGCGAGCAGGGAGAAGAGATTCTAGTCAAGAAGTGCAATCATCCTGACAAAGACGTCGTACTGATCAAATTGGTGTTTAGATTTTATGTCCTTGATTGCTAGAACGACGGAGGCTAGCGAAATAATGAACTAACGTAGGTTCTCAGCGTCTCCATTGTCAAGCATCTCAGCAGGCGAAGTGGGAATGGAGAATGAGTCTAGAAGATAATTTAGATAATCTGCGGCAAAGCTGGAGTCGTCCAACCGAGAGAAAATTATGTATGAAGTAATGGACTTTTTAGCAATTGGTGTTTGATGACTGCGAACTTTTTCCGAGAGTTGGGTGCTGTGCTTGAGCGCTTGTTTGTTGATTACCTGTTTAATGTGCTCATTGATAATTCAGAGAACAAGAGCGCGAGCAAGTGGTGTTCTGCATAAGCTAGAATTGCGTGCAAGGTTTTGCGTTCTTTAAACAAGGCGTTAAACTTGTTCATCACGTGAATGTGTTGAATATGGGTGTTAGAAGGAAAGTTGGATGATAAGATGCAATGGACATCGGAAAAACATGAGGAGGTTCTTTAAATCAAGTTTGCGAGCTTGAGATAAACACAAATCCCATTGTATTTAACCATTCGTCGAACAACATAACAAAACTACCGCCAGTCGCAACGACTGGTTAAATACAATGGGATTGGTGTTTATCTCAAGCTCGCAAACTTGATTTAAAGAATTGTTACCATCACCCGCACAATCAATTATTGTGCAATGAGGAGAGGTTGTCTGGGAGAATAAGATCTCTCCAATTAACGGCGTCACAGAGTCGACTATATAATTCCCAATTTGTGAATCGCCTGAAAGTCTAAATGTTCTCTTTAGTGATAGACGATAAAAGAGGAATAAGAAAGGATATCTGGCAGTGGTTCAAGTTGGGGAAGATCTCCCGAGACTGAACATTGATTACGTCATTGTTGGATAGGACAAAATCAAGCTGGTTGTTCCCTCGTGTGAGGAAGTGCACAAATTGACTTTGGAGGTTGTTCGAAAAGAGTCTAATCAAAGGGTGAGTTTCCGTAGTTATACTATTCCAGTTGGCCAGAGGAAAGTTAAGTTCACCCTCAACGATGTATTGATCTGAGTGTTATGAGTAAAAAGTGGACATTAGTTGAGCCCCACGGGTGTTATCTATTATTGAGTAATTTGGGGGTCTGTAGACATCGCAAACAGATAAGCTCTGGTCTAGAATCAGCTACTGAAACGAAAAATCCCAATCCTTGCGAGTTTGATCTAGACAGGCGTTTTGGCATGAGAGAGAATCGGACAAAGCTAGCCAGACAACCCGTACGACCAGCCGTT
The DNA here is from genome assembly GCA_029291075.1 of Eudiplozoon nipponicum. Classification (NCBI taxonomy): domain Eukaryota; kingdom Metazoa; phylum Platyhelminthes; class Monogenea; order Mazocraeidea; family Diplozoidae; genus Eudiplozoon; species Eudiplozoon nipponicum. The sequence goes on from JAQBSW010012823.1 coordinate 9,452, forward strand.
CTGTCACTTCGAAGGAAAGTGTAGCCATTGATGAGGAAAAGATCATCGCAATGAACGGAAGAGGACAGGCACGTTTCAACAATAAAGCACATCTCTAACTCGTTAGAGGATAAAATGCTCGCAGTTGGCGTAAGTGATCTACAATTGATAAGAAGTACTGAAAGGAATCCGTTAGACCGGGGAGGAGAACCTGGCAGGTCCTTTCCGCTAGCGGTCGGAGTGAGACCTCGGGCTGATGAGATAACTGACCGCTTGTTGACAAAATCGAGTGGTCAGCATCGATCTGGAATTCCTTATAATTACTTTTATCAGGCGGGTTAGGTAATTGGAGGATTTGAAAGCAGGACGGAGGCGAGTTATCTGAGATCGATGGGTTACTTTGGAGCAGCGATGTTGGGGTGGGAGGGTGCAAGATCTGAACGGTGGCAGAGTCACAACTGTCCTAGGTGGTATTGGTGAGGTTGTGGGAGAAGAATCGGTGGCTCGCTGGGTCGTGATGGCTTTTCGTTTTTTCGGTTTCAGAACCTCTTGACTGGTCATGATAACGACTTGAATTAAGGATTTGTTACTGGCCCTGGATATTGGAAAGGGATGGCCGTTGTTGTGGGTCTTTATGCGGCGTGGTCGGCCACGACAACGCGGTAAAGCTCGCGCTTGTTGGGTGGGGATGGTCTCGTTGATACAGCTAGTGGTGAAGCGGAGCCCATCGAAAGGAGAGGTAGTTAGCATGATGGATCCAGAGGAAGGAGCATCACCGAGGATGCCTCCGTAAAAATAACCGGCGTATCTTTGGGTTGCTCCAGCCAGGATAGGCATGTCTAGTTTCAGGGTTGGGGTGGTGTCTGGCGTAGAGGTCCGCGCTTGTTCTGCATTTCTTTGTAGTATAATGAAATCACACTTTTATTTGACTTTGCCTGTCGATATAAAGGGTGATCGAGATTTCAGTTGACTGAGTTCGTCGTTGGACAGCCTTTTGTGGGAAAAGACCACAAAGACACGACCTTTGCCGGAGGAGACCTCTTTGAGATGATGGAAGTTGTCTCCAAAATGATTGATTAAATCTGAAGTCAGGGCATCCTTAGAGAGTGGGGATTGCGGAGACCAGAGGGAGAGGTTGCGTTTACTGTGATTTTGTAAAGCAACCTCCCGCGCAACACCGTTCAAGAAATCATCAGCTTGGCACAACAAACGTGGTTACAACGGAGAGAGATAGGTTACCTGATAAAGCTCCTAGCAATTCCTTGACATCTGCCATCTGTTGCTGGAGGTTAGCGAGAATTTTAAGTATGTTATTATTTGATGGAACATGTGTGGTTTGAATCCAAATAAAGATATTCTATTCTATTCTATTCGAAAAACTTCTGGGTTAAAGTGGTGGAGGAGGCTGGCGTAAAAGTCTGGTTCATTATGGAAGAGTGTGGTAGAGAAACAGAGAGAGAAAAATGAATATGTATATCAAAAATTCCGACAAGATAAAAGTAATACCTTAATATATGTAAAGTAATTCTAGCAAAATATGTGTTTAAATTCCATGTGTTTCCCAGACGACAAATCTAGGAAATCTAAAAATAAAAACAAAATGAAACCCGATCTCAGTTCAAAATTAAGGAATTATAGAAATCCACGAGCACGGTCACTCCGATTGTTGCGCTTTTGCAAACAATTATGGATAATACTTTACTTTACTTTACTGCGGCTGACTCCTTTTGGAGGATAAGCCGGCTCCAATTTCATGGAGTTTCTTGGGAATTATGGATAATGAATAAATATAGATAACATAATTATAAAAGGCATAGTTTTCCAGATAATATATTACAGTAAATTGTAAACATAACAGCATATAAATATATAAGTAATAGTTTTCCAGATAATATATTATAGTAAATTGTAAAAAAATAACAGTTAGTTTGGCTAAAAACCATGGTTGTCATGTTTATTTGTTTAAACATGAGAAGGTGTTTTCATAATAAAAATTAAATTGATCATTAGGATCGCATGTGTTTCCTAGATAAGTACATAATTTATATACATCTTTTTATAAAATTTTTAAAAAATCAGGAATTTGTTCCTCAAGATTTACCACAAAAGTAATGGGAATCTAGTTTCTATTCCATGAATCTTAATTATTGGAATAACATAAACGCTCGACTGCTAATTTATGTTGAATAATTTTATTCAATATCACAATATCCTTAACCTTAAGGTTTGTAGAGATACAAACAGCAGTGAAGCAGAATATATGATGCAGGACATAGGACCAATGTGTTTTACAACTTTACTTTCTACAGCTACTTTATTGTTTAACAGACAATTTTCATTGGGTTAGATGTAGCAGCGTCATATACCAAGATCAGTTTAATCTGTCTAATCTATATTTGTAGTTATATATTATTCAATCATATGTTTCTCTTTATTGGTGCCTCGCTTTTTCTGGCATAGTCAACTCAACAGAATCTGTACGCTTAAAGATGGTGCCTTAATACTTGCTTTCTTGCTGAAGTTTAATCTCAAATGCATCATTAACAACAGCATAACGAAAATAAACATAATGAAATACTGTGTTAGTACAGATTTTTAACGTTTGTATTATTTCAATTAACCCTCAACCATAATATTATTAAATATCAACTCAGATAATATATATATTGTTATGTTACTTTAAAAGAAATCAATAAATATTGGATCATCAAATTAGCATATTCCACCATTAAGGAATTTAGCAACGTTTGAGTTATACCTCTTCTGTTTATTGAATGAACAAATGTATTACATTCTCATATTTAGTCATATCTTTTTTAAATACAAATTTCTAATTCTAATTCTAATTCTAAATTATTTATAGATCAGGACACCAGTTCTATTTTAAGTCACAAACAATGAACATGCATTAGATTCCCATGATACATGTAAATATAAATAAAATACACACCGGCAGCTTTCAATTCATGCGTTGAATTGTACTGTAAACGCCCCGGCTTCAAGTAAATGCCGTACAACGTTACAAACTCGGTTAAGATGCTCTGAATAGAGATTGGTTACTGATAGGGGGCCCTTAAGAGGGCCTGGTAATGCGTTCACTTAATTGATCAGAGTGTGAAGATGTCCTAGAGCCTTGGGTGGACTCTGGTTGAGTTGTCGCTCCCGTGGTTGAGCTGTAATCACGATGTGGATAACGTCGTTCAGGTTCTGCAATTAATTGGCTCGTCTCGCTGGTTATACCGCAACAAGATGAGTCACGGATGTAGCCAATTGTTAGTGAAACTATAGAATCACCAGCGTAGGTATTGACAGCCGGCAGAACGCACACGCGTGACGTAAGATAGAATGCAATTGCCACAACTAACTTGCATGGTAAATTGCCGTGCTTAAATAGCATGCCATGCCTACTTGAACACTATTGGTTAAACGACAAGTTTTGCTTTTTTCTCATTGGTTCAACGTAAATAAAATTGAATTTAATTTACGCAATATTTCGGCCATTAATTTGTGTCGTTACAGTATTTTTGAAAGGAATAGTTGTTTTATCCTTTTCTTAGCATTGCTCGTAAATTTTTGTCGTCGCTTTGTTTTGGGACCTGAATGTTTTAGCATAAAAGACATTTTAAGCTTATTCATGACAAAATTTTAAGCTCACATTACAAATCTTATTGTAAATTAATTAATTTTTCAAATTTACTGTCAATTGCTTTTGCTTAAGCACCAGATAATTGTGCTTTTTATGGTACATTAATTACGACATTGGTGTATTTACTCTTTATTTATTGAAATATGCTGTTATTGCAACAATAAATTAGAATTGTTTATAAGTTGCTTATGGCCAAATGTTTTCTGTTCTAAAAGGTAACAAGCGTTAATATTATCCTAATGCTACTTATTTTCATATATATAATTACTGTTTGTACTGTAAATTTAGAAAAATTAATCTTGTCTTGCTCGTCTTTTGATGGCAATATTCTAATAAGATAATAAAATTCATGGCTAGCAGCTAGCAAATAATCGCTGGTATGTGAGGTTTTCTGTGTAACTTAGTCATCGGTAGTTCAGTCACCAAGTTTTAATTTTTGATTACTATTGTAGACTCTGGCCCTATTAACTAACGAGAGCCTCAAATATGCCAAGTTGTATCAGCTTTGGTGAGAGCCCCTGCAAGGAGATTCGAATATTCAATAAGGGCGGAATGATCACCGAATTTAGAACAATTAAATTCCTCAACACTTGCTCTTAAGCTAAATTCCTTAAATCCTTCGGTTAATTGCTCCGCTTCCGCACACTTATCGCTGTTATCCATGAAATAAAATAAGATTATTTAAAAAAAGTGCGTTTGCTCACCGTCTCACCGATTGTCACGACGTACCTATCCGAAAGTGAAAACATTTAAAACAATAACCAATTCTATACCTGATGTGAGCTTCTATAAAAATAATAATTTATGAAACTAGCGGTCACATCAGATATCCATAAGTAAAAATTGATTAATTTCTATATATAGAGTCAATTTATGTTAACTGACAGTTAACTGAGCTCCACATACATCCTCATGTTTAAGATTTATACTCATACACAGCATAATCATTATTCATAGGTTTAATGACGACTCTTCCAGAACGAGTTTCCACATGTGCTGGTACTTCGCTAGGTTTCACTTTCGTATTTCGTCGATCCCTCTTCGGTCGTCTTGGCTTTACCATTCACTTCTTTTTCACATTTGCCTGGTTGTACTAAATTTTCACAGATTTTCGAGAAAGATCTCGCAGATTCTTGGTACTTAGATATGTATCTTTACTCAGTCTCCTCTATCCAAGTAAAATTTGGAACACAGCGATCCAGTGCAACACACTCTTCTGTGTCATTCAATTCAGTGAATGCGCTTTATCCGTGATATGATTGACATTGAATGCCTGTTTATAAAACGGAATCACAATTTTGTATGTTCCAATTGGTAATATATAAATGTGATGCCAGCTTTAAATTTGAAGTTACATAGCGTTTAGACCTTGGACTTCTTGTTTTGTTTGGAGCTATACAAATCATTTTGTTCCTAAAAACCAATCTACTGAACTGGAGGCCAAATTGGAACAACTTGGATCGTCTATTAGAAAATCTCAAGGTAATCTCAATGACTTTCCATAAACAAGCTCTGCTATGTATGCTCCTAATTGTGCTCTATATCTGTTTCGCATGTAAAGCAAAACTATAGGCACATTATGTATCCAACTAAATTATCCTGTGCATGGTAATGTAGCATTCAGTTTCCTGTGCAGCCTTCCAACCATACCACTAGCTCTGGGCTAGTACGCGCTTGTGTGTCTCCATGGCATTTAATGATCTGATAAATAGTTCAGAAATGAACTGACTTCCACGATCACTAGTTACCCTTACTAGTACACAATATCGTGACACAAATTTATCCAAGAACGTGAGACTTCTTGAGCTGTCGTATCATTAAGGAATGATACTTCAAACTGATGATTGAATCGATCATCCATTACAAGTAGTTGTCTCTAACCAGAGACTTCGGACATGTCTAAGATATTGATGTGTATATGCATGAAACATCCCGCTAATATACCAATCGTTTTCACTTCGGTTTTATTGTGGCGACCAGCTCAAAAGGCGTAGTCCAGTTCAGAGGTGATAATTGTTCTGAATCACAGTAACAAGCACAGCAAACGGGCAGAATGATTAGACAAGTCAGAAGAAAGAGTTGCCTAAAATTTTAAGCTTTATTCATCATATAATGCAGATATACATGCTAAAAGACAAAACAAAACATGTTAGTATACGAACGGTTTTAATATAAATGTGTGTACAAATAAACAAACATATCATTCTCCTCCACTGCGATTTGTAGCGTAGCGTCAGAGTCGGAACAAGACTGTTATAGTAACAATTCAAAGAGGATTGAGAAAACATAGTATTTAAACATTTCCACTTCGTAAGTTATAAGAATGAACACGTTGTTGTTGATTGATAAGGTTTTCGAGATTCTCTGATAGGTCACGAGCATTTGAGTTATCCGTAGATTCACCATTTGCCTTAACATTATCAATATCGGTATCGTCATTATAGGAGGTTTGTTCATCAGCAACAACCGGTTCATTTTCACAGAGTCCCATATTAGTTCCAGCTTCATTCATCAGTGCGTCGGAGCCTTTCGGGGCTAATTGACGGATATATACTGTATCTTCTCATCCATCAGA